>VZRS01008529.1:1694457-1708875 GCA_013398055.1 Ifrita kowaldi
TTTTTTTTTGCAAAGATTTTTTGACGGTTTGCTCTTTTTCTTGGGCTTTTTCCTACTTTTTCTTAGGTTTCACTTTTAATAAAATTAGAGTCAGGAGAAACAGTCAAAAAACTCGTAGAGTATTTCAGTGTTGCTTTTATTTATATTGTAATTTATAGGTAGATTTAGTGCAGGTATCTTCCTGTTGATTTAAAATGTGTCATGTTATTCTTTTGAACACACATAAAACAATAAAATCATATCAATAATGTCTGCCTCAAAGGTTGTTCCTCTATAGCTTTAAAATATGAATTGGCAGTTACTTGCCTTAAGTGGGTTCGAAGCTTCTCATTTTATTGTAGTCTCTGTAAATTACTCTCGTCCCTGTGTTGGTTTAAAACTCCTCTCTGGCAGATGTCCCTATCCCTTTTTTCTTTGGAGCTCAGCTTTCATAAGATTAAATAGTGACTGCTCACTCTGTTGCTATCTCTCATTTGGTTGTGAAAAAAGCAGAGGATCTGACACTTTTTCTGGACTTGTAAAGTCTTTGGTTCCTGTTCTCGATTGTTTTGTTTTCATTGTTGTTATGTCATTCCCTTCGTATCCCACACTGCCAAGAGCTGTGATCTGTGAGCTCTTGGTAGCCGTCTGGGGCTGAGTCATGTTGTCTTGCAGTTCATGCGAGTGCAGGGCCAGCAGGAGCGAGCAGCTTGGTTCCCTGCATCCCTCTGCATCTGTGCTGCGTTGTTACGAGAGTAGCCAGCTCCATGGGGAAAGTGAGTGGTTTTCAAGCAGTGTTCCTTCATTGCCTGGGCTGTACAGTAAGTACAGATATTCTGGGAATTGCAGTCCTTGCAGGGTCATGTGAGTACACTGGAAGCAAGCCAGCTGGAAGAGCAGGTGAAAGAGATACCTATGGCTTCAGCATCAAGGCTGTTAAAGATGGTCTGTGTGCTGTGGAAGGACGAGAAGACACAGCACTGCTTTTGTGGCTTCAAGCACAGAGTGACAAGGTTGTTTGACAGAAGACAGCTGAGAGGTGAAGCTGAGAGGAGAGAAGCAAACAGCTGCTGTGTTTGAAGTTCAAGGCATGTCTTGTTAGCAGCTAGCACATAAAGCTTAGCTTGCCTGCTGGATCTGTGGGGTGCGTAAGGATTAAGGGTGGTCGCTGAAGGCACTGGCCACCTGGAATATTTTGATACAGGCCAGCAGCACTGTGTTAATGTCCAAGTATTCCTACTGCCCAGCTTCAGGGTCTCTAATAAGCTGAAGAAGGTAACCTGCTATGTATAGATCCACTGAGAGACCACAAGGTGTTGCAATGCAGAAACCTAGGTCAGGTACTTTAATTCTCTAGGAAAGAGCATCTTTCTGTTTGGGCTATATGTAAGGTACATGAGTAAGTTTGGTGTCTAAGGTTCAAAAATTGTGTATATACAAATGACTCCAGAGATCTCTTTTACTTACAAGCTCTCCAACTGAATGTTTATTTTGTTCGTCGTTATACTAAAGAAATGACAGTTTGGATCTGTGATTTAGTCACTCTATGAAAACACTACAGAATAAAGCCAGGTAAATCTGAGGTGTCAGATTTTGAGAATTGTATGTTACATGAGAATGATCCTCAGCCTAGTCAAGGTACTAATCAGCCACGTAATGATGACAACATTAGGATGTCATCCAGGATTTGGTAAAATTCTGTAGTGAAAATTGTGGAGTGAAGGTGATTTGGAGTCAGGATATGGTAAAGGAATCAAGACAGTGTAAAAGAAGCCTTGTATTGAACTCTTAAGTGCCTTTGTAAAGTAGGGATTTCAGGTCTGAGCATTTTACTGAAAAGCAAAATCATGTGACTTCTTGAAAAGCCCAGCTGCTTGGTAGGGAAAAAAAATACAAATGATTAAGCTAACAGTTACATTTTTCCCTTGCAGTATTTTACTATCTGTGAACTGGTTTGGGTTTTGTTGCATTTTTGTTTTTATGGAGGTTTTCTGGTTGTTTGTTTTTTTATTTTCTTGGTGACTCTCATTCTTCTGGAGTTATTAGGCAGCCTTATGAATGAAACTTTATGTTGGTGCTCTTGAATGAATTCCATCAAAGAGCAATGGACAGTCGTTGAAAGCAAGAGAGATGCTTTGGTTTGGTTTTCTTTGTTCACCAGCTATTAAAATATTATTGATTTTCTGCAGTCGGTCAATGCATGTATTGTGGGAGCTTTTGTCATTTGTGTGTTTTTTGCTGCGGTACAAGTGGCTTTGTACCCAAATACACTGAAACATAAGAACAATGAAGAGGTCAGATGTAGGTTCTATTTATAGCAGCATAAATAAGGTTAATATAGTATATATTATGCTGAGTTAAGGAATATGGTAGCAATGCCTGTAAAACTTAAGTGCTTTATTTCAAAAATTGAATGTGAAGTGATTTCTTCCTAATTGTAACACAATATCCTGGCTATCCCAGCGTCCTTAAACTTTGGAATTAATCTATTGGTGTTTTGACTGAATATGTACGATGTGGTGAAAAGGCAGCTGTTTGTGGCGGTGCAGCATTCTGTGGTGCAGTGTCAGGCAGTGGTTTAGTGGCTCACCCTCTTCTCAGCATGGGCACTGCCCCAGCAAAAAGCAGCTGGTCCCTCTTTGCAGGGAAGCTGAAGCTGTAAGGGCCACTGGAACCTGCTGGTATTTTGGTGTCCTACCTTTATCTGCTCTGTAAAAGCATCAAGCAAAACCAACAAACAGGAAACCCCCACACCACAACCCAAACAAACAAAAACAACAAAAAAAGAGATTTTTTGTAAATTTTGATAATTATTGTATCAACAGAAAACTCTGAAGTTCCAGGACTATTTGCTTAAATACATTTTGGCTTGCCCATTCTAGATATGTACAGTATCTTATGAATACCCTTTTTCTCCCATATCCAATTATTGCATAATCACCTGTAATAATTGTTAAGAATATTAAAGTGGAGCAAATGGAAAACACTTTCATGTTACTATTTTGCAGCGCCCTCAAGGATGCTAGGATATTTAGATCTAAAACAAAATTTTTAAAAAGGGTTTATAAGCTGGAAGCCACCATCAGGGGTAATTTTAAAAATAGATTGCCATGTACTTACCTGGGTTTTACTGTAGCAAACTGAGAGAAAGCAAAACCAATCACCTGTGACACTCAATATTCTCTTACTGATAATTTAAGTTGGTATAATAATAATAGATGCTTTTCCTGCCTTAGTGGGTAATTACTTAGAGAAAATTTGTGATGATAGTGGCAGTTTGTTGTTAGATTATTATCTAGTTAATTTGGCTACTGGTATTTTTCCTCTATTTACTTAGCTTATGTTTTTCATAGTCATCAAGTACTCAAGCTTACTTTTAAAAATTTTGTTACTGCTTTCTAGAAATGAAAAAATATTCTTTTCACACATGGAGTGTGAATAGTGTAACAGTTTAACCCACTTTGCTGTTGTACTACTGCAAGAAAGAAAAAGAAAAAATAGGACTGCCTTTCCAAGTTTCTGTACACTGTAAAGATCCATCATTGCTCCAGCAGGCTGTTGCAGTATGACTGATGATAATGCAGTGTTGCTGTATTAGTTCCCTCTGCTGAGTAATTAAATCCTCTTTTTATCCTTGATGTGGAAAGACAAGCTAAGTTTAGCTCTGTCTGTACCTGAAAATCAAACGAGCCTGGCACTGTTCTTGGGCCCTGAGGCCAGGTAGGCTGGCGCAGGGATGGTCGCCACCATCCTTCTTGAAATTACGCCACCCTCACCACCCCCTCACACCCCCACATCCAGGTAGTGATCCCTGACCTGTGCTGGCCCTGAACCTCCCTGGGATTTGTTTGGGAAAACACCAGCTAACATGGGCCAAAACTACTCGGCAGTATCTTAATAATCTACTACCACACTTCACCGTGGGCATTGTGGCTGTAGTAACTAGACAGATAGAGTTGGAGTTTGTATGCATATAAATAAATATACACACATGCATATACAGAGTGTAACAGGAGATGTTTCATCTTTGTTAATTTTGGTTGGGCTTCTAATAATGAAATTGTTTTCAACTGGCTTCTTGAGGAGTGAAGTCTTTAGAAGGCAAGAATTTAACTGACTAAGGCTCTTGTGCCCATGTTTTCAAATGTTTCCTTTACACTAGGAGCAAATCTACTTATGTATGATATTGTTTCCCTTGCAAAATATAGCACGTCCATTTGCCTGACTATGAGTAATTAAAAAATGCATTCTCTGTTTGCAGAATGAGTACGAAAACTAATTGTGGGGCCAGGCCTGTGTTTGTTTACGCACCTCACTAATGAGTTCGTTTGCTGTAAACTAGACAGCCCACTTCAAAACACATCTCAGCCTTAATATATTGTATTAAAAAAGTGTGTCAGCTTAATTTTAAAACAACCTACCCCTCAGGGAGTGTTCTTCTGTTTCTTTTCTGTTATTAATTGCATCCATCTGCCAGAGCAGGTGCAAAGGCTTTAACTAAGTCCTGTCATTTTAGTACTACCTCTTGAATTTGCTCCATCTGTGCAATAGCATAAAAAAAGCAATCAAGGTCTATATCTATTTTTTCTTTTTTTTTTTTATTATCTCTCTGTTCCTTTTGAGTGCCATGATCTTAGTTCTTCCCAATCTCAGTCTGATAAAACAATCTTTAATGCCAACATTCTATTTAATGTCTTGCCAAAATACTACTGTGTTTTCTTGTTTGACTTGATAATTAGGAGGTTTAGTTCTTTTCCATTCAAATAGCTCTTTTTTTGCCAAAATTTCTAAGTTTTTCTGCTTGTGGTAAATGGTTGTAAAATACTCCCAGGGACTTACCATTGCCATCTTTCTCTGGAGTGGGAGTTGCGATTTGACAGGAAACAAGCCTGTGTCTGTTGAACACAGTTTAGCATAGAAAAGACTTCTTCTGTGCTTCTGGAAGTCAAAATAAGCTCAGTTAGTGGAGATTTGAACTATATTGGTAGCAGCTTTAATTGAAGTAGTCAGATGAGATACTGTCATAGAGGCTCTTCTTTCAGAAAACAATGTTTTCTGTTGAGTAAGAGTATCTTAAATGGGAATTATGCAGTGCTAGGAAATCATAGCTTAAGCATGATTTATTTGCTTAAATTTCTTCTGTGCCATTCATTGTAGCTTCCAATATTCTTGTTCATCCTTCTAAAACAAGACAACTTTTTGTACTATAGTCTGCTCAACTCCTTGACTGTGAATTTGTGGTGTATCTTGTGTTTCCTGTATGCTTCAAGTTCTGCTGATATTTTGTTTGTGAGCAACGACAGGAACCTTTTGTCTTTGACTGGTAGAGTAAACAACTTGGGGTTTTTTTTTTCCCTCTGCTTACTTACCTTCGTTTAAAATAAGTTATTTTTTCCACACTGAAAAGTAAACCATGTATTTTGTAAGGCAAGTCACTATTTTAATAGAACTGAGTAATTTTTGACCTTTTGCGTGGGCCATTTTCAAACACAAACTGAATGCGTTTGGTATTTGTAATTATTTGCTCCATACTTCAGAGCATTCAGTTATTCTCAGACTGAGCTTAGAAGATTTTTGCATCAGTTTCTCACTCTACATAATGCAATTGGTGACTATTTTTCTACTTCATTGCAAGACTTTTTTTTGAGAGGAAAATTAAAACCAGTGAACCAGATTTCTGGGGAGAGGAATAAGTGATTTTTGCCTTTTGAAAATATTCATTTTAATGCATCAAGAAGTCATATTTTGAACAACAGTGAATACTACATTGAAATGTGCTTTTACATTATTCTATTAATTCTGTTGTATGGGAGAGTATAACATTTGTTTCCACTAAGTTTCAGATTAAGGCATGTGGTGTCCAATGAAATATAAAGAGGTCAAAGTAAAACTAATAATGTAGTGAAGCTTGAATTAACCTCTTTTGCTGAATTTCTTTCATTTTCCTGCCTAGTTTTCAATGTATCCAGTTCCACATGGATGCCCTCATTGTTTACACGGTCAGCAGTTGTCCAGCAGCACATTGTGACCCTTGTATCAAACCACACACAAGTAGTTTTAATTACTAGGAATGTGATTTTATTTCAGTTTTGGTTTGGGTATTTTTGCTCTGCGGATTTATTTCCCCGTGTTTTTATTTTGTTCAGTTACCATTCGCTTGCTGGTGAATGCAAAACCAGCTATACTGGCTTACAAGCCTGTTGTGCCAGTATTTTCCTCTCTGCTTTCTGTTATTCTTGGCTTTTTACAAAGGGTCTGGTATTTTACAGCTTTTCTTGAAATAGTGTAGTACTATATGGGATAACAAAAAACGTCTTCTTACGTAGTTCAGTTCTTCTCAAACTCTTACTTCATCAGAACTGATGATGAACACTTCAGTTTTTCTACCTGCCCACCAGTAATCCATGCTGCTCATAGGTTTTATCCTGCTTTTGTGCAAATTAGCCAGACTGTGTTACAGTGCTCACTTTTAAAGGAATGAAATATTTATGATTAAAACCTTGTATCTCTCAGCAGCTGTATAATTTTGGCACCAGGCACTCAGTCTGCCACAGTAAGTGAAAATTTCTCTTAAGTTTTTCTGTGTAGATATGAATAAAAGACGGAGTTTATAATATTGCCTATATTGTCCCTTATTTTCAAGTTTGCCCCTTTCTGTCCCTTTCTCTTTATGAGAGGAGAGTCTAAGTGCTAGTTTTCACAAGAAATATTGTTAATATTCTTATGTCTCAGCAGTGTGGAGAGTGTGTTGTGCTTTACTCAGTCCTGGTAGAAAGGAATATCAGGAACTGAGTTTTTGCTATTTGGTGTTTTTTTCCAGACTTACAAAGAAAGTCTGGAGGAAGTAGGAAAGCCCGGTGTCTTGTAATTCCTTGCATGTGTTTTTTCTTTTACCTATAGGCAATGTATCCAGAATTTTGAAAGGAAAGTAGTAATCTGATTAGGCGCCTATTCATGAATACTCGAAAAGGCAGGCTGATCTCACAAAAGTAGATATTTGGTAATTTTGGGAAATTTACTGAATGTGAAGGTTTCTCTTTTTGAAGGTGCATTGAGGTGCAGAGTTGACTGCTATTTCTAAAATCCTTGAATGCTTTCCTCTGCTTGTGCCTGGTTTTCTGTAGTTAGTTTTAAACAAATACTTCAGTTTTTCCATAAGTACATACCTCGGGCTGTTTATTTTTCATGTGTAGCATACTTAAATATTGTCAGATTGAGGGAGAATAATATGGATTCATTAACTCCTCAGTTCTTCTGTGCTATATAAATTGGCTTTGGACTTCTTCTGTCAGAGCCTCAGCAAGACTGTCCACACACTGTGTTGTTAGGACAGAATTGCTACTTTGCTGTCTGGCTTCACTGTCTAAAATAGCTGAAGAGACAAAGTCCATGTGCTGGAAGGATTGGTTGAAGTTTGGCTCAGGATATCCAAAAAACTCATATTTTCATTTATCTTAAAAGTCATCTTCTGAAGGAGATGAGTGCTTTGAAGCAGAAAAGCTAATATATCCAGAGAGCTTTTTCCTTTGGGTGACGAACAGAAGCAAAGTGTAGTAATTTTGTCCCTTTTTTGTGCAGTCTCAATGCGACTTCTAGGGATGTGTGGGAATTCTTACTGCCTTTCTTCTTCATAACTCTGTGGTCAGCTACAGCTGTGTAATGGCAGGAGTAATTCGCTTTGTAGTGACCCTGAATAAAGGTACATTCTGCCACTCTTAAGCTCAAAGAGACCTCACTTGCAAGGCTTTTCAACCCAATTTCATAATCTATTACGGCCTCATGACATAATAAAGTCTGCAGTTCAGTGGAATGGCTGTTCCTGTATTAGTGCAATATCTCCCGCCCATGTGGAATATCTACTTTAACTTACTGACACTGAAATGATAGGTGGTTGTGACTTTTATAGAAACAGGCAGATCTGCACTTTTACAAAGCAGAGCATGGTAGGTACTGTGGTTTGTGTGACAGAGTGCATGCCTGTTTAAATATTTTAAAAATGTGGAACACTTTGTAAAAGGAAAAAAATCATAACATGCATCTCTCCTTTTTTTTTTCCTATGGTCAAGGCTGAAAGTATTTTCTCGTGAACTTACTTCCCTGTACTCATTGGCCTTTCATATTTATTTTTTTTCCTTCCACTTGGCTAAATTGTGCCAGTTGGATTTTAACTCTTTTTAACTTGATTACTGAGCAGCAAAGCCTGTGAGAAGTGTAGTTGGTTGAGCCAAAAATCAGAAATACAGCAGGTAACCTACTCAGAAATAAGACAATTTGGACAGTAAATAAAACCTTTTAAAATTCTTGAAAGAATGTAGTGATTATATAAATGGAAAATGTGTTCAGTTGCAGGTCCTCTTGTGCTACTCTGTAAGGGCAGAACTAGCAGAAGGCTGTTATCTTCATAGGCAGTTGTATCAATGGCCTTTGAAGGAGGAAGAAAGGAATCAAAGATGAGGTAAAATAATCAGAAAGAGCAATCAGAGAAAATATGCTGTAAGCAATAAGTTGAGATTGAAATCTGTTTAAAAATACAGGCTTGTGGCTGTAGTTAAATGCCTTGGTTTCACTGACATTATGCAAACATCACCCTGGGATTTTATTTAAAAGGCTCTCATGTGTTCATGATTTTGGAAGAGTTGAGACTTCATACTTGATGTTTAAATGAAATGCATTTGTTTATCACACTTTCCAGAGTTTCTGAACTCTTCCTGGTGAGTACCACAGCTAAAACTAAACAGGATTTACTAAGGTGTTCGTTTACGAAGATACTTATTTTTGTAAGAAAGAAATGTGTGTTCTTCACTGCCTGTGCAAGTAGCACTTGGTCTATTCCCAATTACTTGCATAGCTTATCTGTTAGTCAGTTCAGCTTCTCTCACAAGATACTGTACGTTGATGCTCACTCAAGCTTTCTGCATTTTCACTTTGAGCTGCTGCTCTGCTTGGCATTGGAGAAGTTGCAGCTTCCTTTGAAAGAATGCTCATTTGCTGAAATAGTGAAACATGACTGAATACTGGAAGCAGTGCCTGGGAAAGGAGTTTTGAGCTCAAAAACTTTGATATTCTTTGTGAATAATTGACTGTAACTCCTTCTTCCGCTGAGTAGAACACAAAAATGTCATGAGACTTGTTTTCTTTTTTTTTAATTGGGCCTGCCAGCCAAAATTTAAAATATTAAACTACTCTGTATAAGCTGCTTATGAATAAGAAGTAGGATAAGAATTAGTCATAATTTTGGCAATCATTTAGACTCAAATCAATTAGCTGCAGTTACAGCTCTTCTATGAAGTGGTGTACCCACAAATACAGTTAAGCGAAATCTTTTTTGGATCTTGCTTGTGCAATTTGATTGTATTTTAGTGGGATTTTAATATAATCTTGGAAATAATGATGTCAGATTAGCCCAAAAAACAGTAGAAAAATGCAGTAGTGTTCTTTTTGGTGAAGTTACTACAGGCTTGTAGGAGGAGAAGTAACTTTAGTTAGATTTGGTTTTCACTCAACTGATGTTATTTTTCAGAATGACAAGCTTGTAGTCAACAGGAAGACCATTGGCACTAATTATGACTAATGTTTCACTGTATTGCATGAAGCATTTAAGCACCACATAGTCTGAGATACTTAATTTTACATGTTCTCAAAGCTTATTTTAAATGGTGGTCTTACTTTTAAAGTATATTGAGCCTTTTTCAGGAGACATCAGTGGGACTGTCTTGGATTAAACCAAAATGTAAAATGTGGCTCTCTAAATTGTCAAGTTTGCTTGGTTTTGTGGATTTATATCTTCAGTTATGCTTAATCACTTTCTCTGTTTAGTGCCCTATTCAGTCCCTCATTTTGAAAGTGCTTATATATGCTTAAGCTTCATCTTTGTCCAAGTGTGTTGCTAAAATAAGGGTAATTTTTCAAGGGTGGTTAGCAGCACAAATGTAAAAATGTATGTTTGAAAAATGTGCATGACTTCGTGGGAAATTGTTTGGCGTCTATCTGTGTGTGTATATATATGTGTGAGAGTACTAGAAAAGCAAACTTCAGCGACTTCTTACATCTTGTTCATACAGGCAGAACTTTGTCCTTACAAAGTGGATATGTTTGGTTTCAGTTTTGTCCATAGATGAGCTTGCTTAAATGCAACTTGGTTGTAATTCTCAATGGATTTTGGTTTTAAAGTGGACCCTGGAGACTGCCCAAAAATAAAACTGGTCCAATTTCTCGGAGTTTTTTCTCTTTTTGGCATAAGGTTTACCCATCCAGCCAAATGAGTCAGTTCCGTCTTCTCGATGTACATCTGATGTAACAGAAAGAAATGGTCTTTTTAAGTAGTTGTGACAGTCATAGTTACTACAAGAGGGTGAGTGGGGGAGGAAAATAAAAGAAACTAAGTGGGAACAAGTCTAGACCAAGAATGAGTAGTAGCATCATAAACCATGACATGAAAGTAACGTATTTATAAAAACTCCTGGTGATAGTGTGTCCTTGCTCTACATTACCCTGGCATGAGAACTCAGGACTCTATTCATCATTAAAATTAAATTTTGAAAACCCCCCTTACTTCAAACCGTTGATGTTAATCAATGTTCGAAATCAAAACATTTACTCATAAAAAAATGAGTAAACCTTTTTTCACAAATATACAGGTCATGTAAGAATGGAAATCATTACGCAGAGTTTTACTTTTTTTTTTTTTTTTTGAGTGTGGAGCCTTACTTGTATCCTGAGGATGGTACATTCCTGGTATTTACCCAGTCTTCTCCATAATGACTTCATATAGTCATGAATAGGATCATGCCTAATTTTTACACTGATAAGAAAATGCCTTTTTTAAAGTGCATCTCATTTTCTTATATGCTTTTAAACTGCACAGTTAACTAAGATCTTGGGTCTGTCAAATTCTTGCTGGCATTCTCAGTTTGTCTTGTTCATTACTTTAGTAAAGCCTATTTTACATGACTATACAAGGGACAAGAGGGAAATAATTGCCCATCGAAGAAAACTTTTTAAAAATAATGGATGATAGACTCAGCAATAAAGAATTAAACTATTCGGAAGTGAACGATAAAAATCTAAATCCACTTTGAAGTATTGAAAAAGGCATAGAAGTAAGGTCTGCCCTTTGTTTCTGTCACTGTTGTTTTTTTCTTCCATGCCCTTTTCTTCTCGGCTCCCCAGAGGCCTTTGCTTACAGTGTGGTAGTGACATTGTGCGTATCGCAGAAAAGCAAATACAGTGGTTCAGTTGTAATCTTAGCTCCTACTGCCCACACAAATTCATGAGTTCTCTTCCTTTAACCTTGCATATTGGTAACTGGAAAGCTTGGAAGGACAAATAAGATAGAAAAGGAAGTTATGTACCATGTTGGGCTTTTGTTATTCCTTCTTTTTCAAAGGTGGCAAAGATATTTTACCCCACAAAAACCAGAGTTTAAATGGTCCCTACCAGGTTCCAGCTGATGTTTCCTGGAGAAGTGTTCTGGGGAAGATTTTACTTCTACTCTGTCTGTGGTCTTCCTGCATAGCCCCCCTAATTTCCCACATCAGTCAGAGGCAGAAGTGCTGCCCTGAACTAGATTACAAAATTGTACCCCTTATGAGTAGGAGATACTGTATTGATAATTTTGAATAGGAAACAAGAGACTTAACTATGACTAAGGGCATTTCTGTGGATGGGCTTGGCTCTGTGTTTTCACGGGGCGTTGGATTCATTACCAGCATGTCTAATGACAAGGAATAAGCAAGAGAACTGAGCTCACTTTTCTACATAGCACTTGTCTGGAGCTCCTTTCTTGGGTGCAGCACTGCTCTGGGCTTGCAGCGACTGTCATGCATGCTTGTAGTGGACTGACAAGCAATGGTGTCAGCCATGGTGTAAGAACTTCACTGGGCATAACCTGCTGGCTCTGATTATTTCAGATCAATTTGGTATTAGACAACTGGATGTTCAGGACAACTCAGATGGAAAATCTAATCTGAAAAAGACGTTCACTGTAGCATCCCGGGAACCTTCTCAATGCCCAACACTTACTGCTTTCTTTTTATGTGTAATAAAGATTTTGAAAAGATACTGGTCTCTTCAGTGGGCATAAACTTCTATTCAGTATTTCCTGGTGCCAGTGTGAGTCCTTCAGCATCAGAGGCACTGAAGGGCCTTTTTCACCCTTGTGGATGACATTTTCATACAACTGAATACGCAAAGCTGAGGTGTTGCATCACACAGAAGCATCCAGATCCACAGAAGTCTGCTGGAATGGATAATGGAGCGTGTCCACTGTGGATTGTGATGAAACGGTTGCTTGCTATTGTGTGAGACTGGATGTACCACTTTCTTCCTGGGCTGAGCCCGTTTACTGGGCACTTTAGGTATTGGAAACAAATGTTATAAACGTGAATGCAAACTGTCACAGCAAAGTGAGTGTTGGAGTCCAGAAAATAAAGTTAGAGACAAATTTCCTTCATGTTAAAGTCAAGGCCTATTCAAATTCATATAGTGTAACCATATTAACGTGGTTATTAATAGAAATGCATTGTATAGTTCTGCTATTTCTAAGATCTTTTCAAACAGGTCTGTCTCCATTTCCTGACTGCATGACTTTGAAAGGGCTTGTAAATAGGTTGCCTGGGCTGGGCTGCGCTGCTTGTCTTATATTTTCTTACTTGCTGCCTTCACTGGTTGGTTCAGTTGTAACCCTATGATTTTCTTAAAAACAGGAACAGAAAAGATCTCTCCCATCTGTTTATGTCTGCAGTTCTGCACTCTGCCCCGCTCCAAGGCCAACACAGCCTTGTCCATTGAGAACTGCTCCAGAGAATTCTTCCTCTAAAACTCTGCAGTCTTCCACCAGCATGAGTTAAGTATTTCTTGGAACAAAACTTCTCAACTCATTTCAAAATTAATCTGTTTATTTCATGACAGAAAGATCCATGGTGATGGATCTTTGAACAAACGACAGCTGATAAGAAAAATATAGAAAGCCTGATTACTTTGCATCATATTGCTAGTCTGCTGCATATCTGTTCCTAAACTTTTGAAAAACATGAGCTTCTTCTGTTCACTTAGCTGTGGCAAAGTACACTTCCAAGAGAACTTCCTCACTTCTTACTGGCTGGCAAGAGGTCTCCCAAGTTACTGTCCTGAGCACTACTGCTCTGTAACAAAGGTGCATGGGCAGCTGGCTTTCGTGTTGGGGGGAAGCAGCCCCTGGTAAGGAAACTACGTGTGTGTGCTTTCAGCTGGATGCCCCTGGAAGGCTTCTGTGGGGTATATCACCCCTGACAGGAGCTGGCACCGTATACAGGCAGACTGTGGGGAATGAGAGAGGTGCTCGGTTTTGTTGTTCAGCAGCACAGTGTCTGCTAGTTGGTGCAGGAATAGAGCAGAAGATGGTCCTGAGAGAGCTGCTTTTTCTTGCAATTTGCATACCAAATTGAACTGCTATCTCTGATTTCAATTATCTTTTCTGACACCTATAGATAAAGGATAAAGTACATTCCCATATTAGAGGAATTCTGCAGTGCATGGTCCAGAGCTGTAAACTTTCTTAAAAGCTTTGGGACACTTGCCTCATGAAATCTGAACTTCAGTAGAAGTTGAATGCAGAAGCTAGCCAACATTCACTTTTTCAGTTGGTTTTGCTCTGTTTATTTGTTCCTTCAGATATTGCATTTTGGATGCTGTTTAAATTTTAACCTCCATGGCGTATGCTGGTGTTTAAACTGCCCAACTTGCTTAATAGGAGGGCAAAAGAAGAAAGAGGAGAATGAGTTTGAACAGCAGAGCAGGCATAAGACAATAAATTTAGCTGACTTCTGGAATTGCAGCTGGAATGTTGTGGAATTTGATACAGATGGAAAATAGGAGTTGAAAAGCACAAAATTTCCAGTGTGGGTGCCATTTTGAGTAGGCTGTGTGGATGGAGAATGGTGCTAAATGCCAGGCAGGGAAGTAGAACGGAGAGTGTCTTTCCAACTAGTAACAGACAGCTAGAAGTGGAGGGGGGAGGGGGTTGGGGAAGTGGTTTGAATGTCCCAGTGCAGCTGTTTTGTAATAAATCACTAATACTTGTGGGTAAAGCTCAGCTCATCAGCGTTTGCTACTTCCTTGTCCATAGAATTCTTTTCCACAGTAGTTTCACTATTATTTTTATGGTATCCCTGTTTAATGTCCTACTGTATGTAATCAGGTGGTTCATGTGGCTCTGAAATCTTTTTTGGTCAGACTGTATGACATATAGCAGGTCAAAATTGGTTTTGACTATTTTGGTTAGCTATCATTCCTCAGTATGAGGTAGTGGACAGCTCTGCTTCTGCTTTGGTCTCAGATTCTCAGTCCAAGTTCTGATGCTTTGTTTTGGCATCAGGCCCAGGTCCAGGAGCAGATATTTTCATTTGCTGCAGATGTATTTCCTGTGTTCATGTGACTCTCCTTTAAAAAAAAAAAAAAAAA
>VZRS01008529.1:1708889-1886513 GCA_013398055.1 Ifrita kowaldi
GTTTGTCTGCGTTTTTTTTTTCCCCCCTTAAAAAAAAAAAAAAAAAAAAGGAAAAAAAAAAGATTATGCAGCAAACAGTTCCTAATTTGAAAAAAAGGGCTTTTTGTCCAGTAACTTTTAAGAGGCAGTTCCCTGCCTTGAGAGATCATGACAATACTTATGCTGTCTGGTATATTATCATACAGAGGAAAAAGGGAAAGACAAGGTTATTCTGCTTTATAGTCACTAAGGATTTGAGTGTGTCCTTGTCTACCTGACAGTTAAAGGTGGATTTGTTGTTCAAGATGGACTCATGCCCCTTTGATGACAGAAATCCTTTGTTATGAATGGCCCAACGTTTTTCTTCCCTCATGTTAGGTTTTAGATAAAACTGCAAAAGCTTTTGAATATTTATATGTGTAATAGTTCTGGTTCAATTTTGAAGTAAGTGGAGGTCATTGGAAACAAAAAAAGTGTTTCTTAATGTTTCAGAAGGATCCTGCTGTTGAAATGCAGAGAATTTTTATTTTAATGTGAACAATTTAACTCTGTCTTGTGTGTAGGAAATGGAGTATAAGGGTTGAAATCACTTGGCTTTTATTGTTCTCAGAGAACCCTTTTGTTAGTTTCCAGCTTCTAAGAGGAAGGTTGTAGTTCTTGCAATCCTGTCCTCTAGGAAAGATTACAAGAATCCCACATGGTAACATTTAAAAATCCGCTTTCAGCTACAGCCAGAAAGTGAGGCTGTGCTATATGTAGTGCATAGCAAAAGTGGAAATGACTCTGTTCAACAAGCTTCCCAAGTGTATTGATGGTTCCCTTCAGAGGCAATGACACTGCAATGCATGCCGTAATTATCTCTGTGAAAGAAGCACACGTGTTCTCGTGATTGAAATTTAGTGTTTAAGAGCAATGTTTGGTGTGAGGTAGTAATTGGGAAGTTATTTGGGATGCAAAGCAGTGGAAATAGGTCTTTATACAACTGGAAAGTATAACCACGGGTTGTTTTTTGTAAATGATATTAGCATCAAGTATTCCTTTCACTGAATTTCAAATTATAACTATCAGGCTTGGAGGAGGGAGGTTGTTTTTCCCCCCTTATCCTATACATTTGTAAAGGATTTGGAATGCAGTCCTGGTGCTTGCAAGTTTTCCTGCTGCAGCTGGAAGAGAGATGTTACGCTGCTGATGTCCACAACTGGTTGTGTTCTGAAATCATAGCCCAAACAAAGGGAAATGCATAGTTTTACCACCTCTCCCAGCTGCTGTCACAAGAAACACTGACTCAGACACACCTGTGAGTCAGAATTCCTGTAGCTTCCTTCCTGCAGCCCGGTAGTAGTAATTTGCCTCTTACTTCACACCTGTAACCTTTGCTGCTGTTCTCAACCTCTGCGTTGTCTCTCTTAAGGAGAGCAGGCAGCAGAAGTGAAACTAAGCTGTCTCTTACTGTCCTCTTCCAACCCATCTATTCTGAAAAGAGGGCAACCAGTCAGAAAAGTACTCTGTTCCTCTGTGCTTGAGCACAACATTTGGGTAGACAGCAAATTATAAAAGGACTCTCTTTTTCTCAGAACTGATAAGTAACCAGGTCATAAGCTACATAAACAGGAACTGGACTGACGAAAATCAAAGGTCGTGATGTTTCTTAAATGCAGTGGAGATTCTTACACAAACTGCTTTGCTAAAGGATAGTAGTGTGGTTTATTTAAATTAGGTTTCTTTCCTCTGGTTTCACAAACAGTTGTGTTCTTCATTGTGCCTCTGTTGTTGCATTACAGTTTCACTTTTCAGAACATAATTCGCTATTGATTTTTAATGTCCTCTTAAAAGCACTGAGAGCTTATTTTTTTCAAATGAGCCAACGATTTTGATTATTTTCTTTTTTGGTTGTCTGCCTTAGATCCTCTGAAGGATCTGAAAAAAGTACTGAATTACCTATTTTGCAGAGATATTTCAAGTTGCATAACTGAAATAAGAGATAATTGCAGAAGAAAAATTACATCTTTGATTGATTATTGTAATGGTAGAATACCTGATTAGACATGCAGACAATGATCTCTAATAAGTGAAAAAAAAGTCCACCCTACAATATATTTAGACATCAGTAAGAAATGAAATGAGTTAACAACAGGAGAAACAAATGGTCTGTGGTTAATTCGATCACTTCCTTTGCTATCAAAAGGCAACCATCAAGTTTTAGAAGGCTTATTCAGATGTGACGGGGACAACCCCTAAGCAACAGCAGCAGGAGCATCCACCACTAATCATTCTCCTTTGCCAGTTTTTATTCCAGTTCTCCAGTTGCTCTGCTCACAAAAAGGAAATATGAAAGACTGTTTTGTTTGAGCAATGACAGTCAATGTAAATGTTCAAACGTACATCTGCTGAAACTTCTTGAAGATTTAAATTTTCATTTAAAATATTCTGTAATAAAATGCAGCATATGTAACATAACTAGCAAACCTCATGCAGAAGTTGTCTTTTGCTTTCTTATTATTAAACACAACCTGCTTCAGGCTGGGGAATACTGGAACAAGAAATAACTGTTAAAATGCTAAGCACCTTTTGCTTTATGAGAATAGTGGGACAGAATCAGAGAATTCTAGGCAAGTTTTGGTTCATTAAAATTCATCGTGATTTGGGCTCCAAGTTACACACAGACATATAAATTTGAGGTGAAACCAGAACGAAAAGAGAAATGTCTTACAGATCTGATTTTGAGTCAAATTAAGAGAGCAGGAAGTTTATAAAAACAAAAAATAATTAATTTTATCATCTAACCCAAAATCTAGTAATGACAGTTTAAGAGCTTGGTCCCGGCAGATCTGAAACAACACTGATCCTGTTTCAGGTCTGAATTTGGCTGTTGTTGAAAATACAGTTTAAGAGAATGCATCTGTGGTGTATTTTTCATATTAAATAATTTATTCATAATTTGATAAGCAGAGTCATTATTTCCGCTTTACCCCACATTCCAGGGCATTTACACCGTGTGGATGTTTCATTGCACATTAGCTTTTGCACACAAAAATGTCGTTTAAATTTGCGAATTCACTATATAGAACTGCTCTTTATCTTTTTAACCAGTTGGAACATCTCTGCAAGCATTTAGTAATAGAACCTGCAACTGTTGTTTTTTGTAAATATTTAACTCCTAGCAGTGTGTTGAAAATCTTGGCATTGCTCAGCAAACTGTGCTTTGGGGTGTTCTACTTAGGTTGAGAGACAGTCCACCTGGATTAGGTACTCATTCAGGACTTCTCACCTTCAAAAACCTGCCTTCCTGAGCAGTTGATAGAGTCTTTCTTATTTGGAGTCATCATGAGCATGCAAGAAATTCTGCAGTCCATTCACCAATGACCCGCTCTGGAGACACTCAAGAGAAACAGAGCAAACCTACCAAGTTCTCAAGGCAGAAGAACCAACAGATTTAGCTACTAGGAATCCTGGAGCAAAAGTAGCTTCTGTAATGCAACACAAGGTCTACTCGTGAAGTGCTCTATCAGTGGATACAAGTCACATCTGTATGACATTTAATGAAAGTTTTCAAAAAGGCCTCAATCTGATTGCTAACAAAAGATCTGCACTTTCGCTAATGGTAAGAGGCTTTCAGTGTAGTACCTAAGCATTGCAGTAAGAAAAATGCATTGGTCAGTAGTCTTTGTTATGTATAATTTGCTGTATTTCCACCTTGGGACAGAATTTTCATCTTTATTCTGTTTAAGTCCTCTACCAGATATTTGTCCAATTTCCTCTTTTAGGATGTGCGACTCACTTTTGTATTTATTTTGTGTGTGTGTGTGCATTTTTTGTGAATTTACTTTGGATGATGCTGGCTGTCTCCAGTTACATCAAAATGGGCATTTCTGAGAAACTACTGGAATTTGCAGAAAATCTTTTCTTAAGCACCTTGTCTTACCTATAGTTTAAAGTGCTTTGGTTTGGTTTGTTTTTTCTTAGTTTTTGGGGGTTTTTTTCCACAAGGCATAAAAATCTGCTTGGACAACTACTCAAAAAGTGTGAAACAGAACTAAACTCAGGGGAAGAAGCAGAGTGGTCATTACATTATTTTTAACTCATTGGTTTTTGGGTTTTGTTTTTGGGGTATTTTTTCAACTTGCATTTAATTTAAAGGATAACATATAAAATCTCCAAGTGTAGGTGGAAATACTGAGGGCAACAGACATGAAGTTCATTAACACTCTATTGGGTTTGCATGGCTTGGGTTTTGGTAGTGGGAGGGCCACAGAGGTGGCTTCTGTGAGAAGCTACCAGAAGCTTCCTCCATGTCTAGCAGAGCCAATCCCTGATGGCTCCAAAAGTGGATGTGCTGCTGGCAAAGGCTGGGCCAATTAGAAATGGTGGTAACGGCTCTGTGATAACAGATTTAAGAAGAAATCAAAACAAAGGTTGGGGCACAGTTTTAATTCCAGACAGGGAAGAGCAGAGTGAGAACATGTGAGACAAACAACTGTGCAGACACCAGGATCAGTGAAGGAGGAGGAAGAGGAGGTGCTCCAGGTGCCAGAGCTGAGATTCCTCTGCAGGCCGTGGTGAGGACCATGGTGAAGGAGCTGTGCCCTGCAGCCCATGGGGATGCACGGGGGATGCAGAGATCCACCTGCAGCCCGTGGGGGAGGTGCTCATGCTGGAGCAGGTGGATGCCTGGAGGAGGCTGTGACCCCATGGGACCTGTGGAGCGAGGGGCCCTGCTCCCGGGCTGGAGCAGCCTGTCCTTGGAGGACTGCACCCCGTGGAAGAGTGACCCACACTGCAGCAGTTTTGGGAGGACTGTTGCCCATGGGATGGCCTCACATTGCAGCAGTTCACAGAGAGCTGTTGCTCGTGCGATGGAGCCATGTTGGAGAAGTTCATGGAGAGCTGTCTCCTGTGGGAGGGACCCCACGGTGCAGCAGAGGAACGACTCCTCTCCCTGAGCAGCGGGAGAAGCCTCGGGTGATGAACTGACCATAACCCCCATTCCCTGTCCCCTTGCACTGCTGGGGTAGGAGGTAGAGCTGGGAAGGAGGGAAGGGTGGGGGAAGGCATTTTTAAGGGCTTATTTTACTTCTCATTATCCTGCTTTGATTTTGACAGTAGTAAATTCAGTTTATATGTCTAAGCTGAGCTTGGTATTTGGTGGGCGATCTCTCCCGGTCCTTATCTCAACCCATGAACCCTTCATTAAATTTGCTCTCCTCTGCCCAGCTGCAGAGGGGGTGAATGAGCGGCTTTCATGGATACCTGGCATCTGGCCCAAGTCAACCCCCTACAAGTATCAAATCATTATCATCTATACACTCTTCCAAAGAACTTTTTCTGTCAAGTGAGTAATGAGTTTGCAAGAAATGTTTTAAGTGCAGCATAAACGATGAACATGTTTCAATTAAAAGGAGGTATATTGTATTAAAGCACACATTTTACTTGGGTATTCATAAATATATTAATTTAGCAGATTATGTTCCTTTACTGACCTATTTGTAATAGTTTATCTTCTATGTTATTGCTGTTTGTATTACTACCAGACTGTCTCTACCCCTGAGCTCACAGCCTCTGTTACACTGAGGGAGAGTCTGCATCAGCCATCAGCAGGAGTGGGATTGATAACCCGTTCTCTCTCTTCTCCTTTTTGGACATTTGCCACTATAAATTATATGTTTGGTAAGCACCTCAGATATAAGTTTTTGACTGCCTTCTGGCCAGTCTACTTTCAAATAAGCCCCTCAGGATCTGTAATCCACATTACATAGACTGTTAATGGATGGAAGATTTGTTTTCAGAAGCAGGAAATGGTAGCAGCTGCATAGGGACATATTTTTACTCTACTAGAGATTCAAAGCATGCTTTCAATGCCCAAGCACATTTTCCTGTTTGTATCTTGGTTTCTATAATTTATTTATGTGCTTTTGAAATGAGTTCGTCCATGGTTTTCTCCATGAATTGAGCCACCAAGTACTTGGGTCAAAATGCTACCTGTTAGAAACTATGTCATCGTGGATGCATCATTTTCAGGATAGGTATTTACAATTTTGCAAGCAAATATTTAAAAACTCTTAATTGCTTTTGGAAATCTAAGTCTCTGTAAATGTGAGTTATGATCTTGAATAATAGAAATTGGTAACTGTAATCTACTGAAACTAAGTGTAGCTCATGTTTTAAAACATTTATAAATTATATATATTTAGTATTTTGGAAACTCTGAAAATCTTAAAATATCTGACAGCTGTGGAAATCTTATGGTTTCTTTTACCACATGTGTTGGTCACTATTGCTCGTAAAGATTGTAGTCATTGTATACTCATGTTCTAAAAAAAATTCATCAGTCTGGCAATGTGGCTTCATGAGGGTCTTGACTTATTTTGAAAGATGCCTGTGGTTAGTTTTCAAGAGTGACTTAAATTTTGGGGCCTCAAGTTCCCTGTACAAGTAGGAGTTAGAAGCCCCTGTTGCGTGCTTTCTGTTAGGTTGTTTATAGAAAGTCATGGATGGGTGTTACAAGCACACAAGATACAAAACAATTTTATATTATATACTCCAACTCTGTGCATCAGCTTAGACTGGGCCACTTTGATACAGGAAATCACTGATGTGTTTGCAGGATTGACATCTAGAGGAAACAAGAAAATTGGGAACATGTGGTGAACATAGTTCTAGTGCTTTGCTAGATAGTTCTTTTTAAAGATTAATATGTCACTGTGATTTACAGTGCATTGAGTGTTGCCAATCTCTCCTGGTCATCCAGTGAAACAAAGCATGTGTGTGTCTGAATGACAGAGGTGAAAAGGAACTTTGCAGCCTGTACTACCAAACCCAAAACTGCAACGTGACAAACAATTTCCATTGCTAAAGTCTTTGCTTTTTTTGAGGACTACATGCTGTCCCAATGTCATCTTAAGCATAATAGGGCCTGGAAACCATAACTGATCCTTTTCCAGTAAAAATGTCTCTTTGTCTCTTCTTTGGGAATGTTGTAAGGAAGTATGCTGTGTATAGAAGGACTTCCTTCCATATTTAAGCAGGAAGAGAAGTACGAGTTTGTATACAAGGATGGAATTAACTGCAAACCTTCCTTTCCTCTCTTCCCTCCCTTTGTTTTTTTAACTCCGTAGCTGGCATTAAAATGACAGCAGGAACAAACTCATGTTTCTATATACTCACAAAAAGAGAATGGGAACTTAAGGCATTGGTGCATGTCCTTTGTAAGTTAACAAGACAAATACCAGGGCAATTTAGGATCTGTGTTCACTCTTTAGTGCTCTTCATGAAGCTGCTAACAAAGAGCTTCTTTTTGTTTTGCTGCAGTATAATTTTTAATGCTGCTGACAGACTTGGATGCTGAAATTCAACCTCTGGTTATTCACAGAGCAGATATAACAGACAGCTGCAGTTGCATTTTCCTGAGAGTGTTCCAGAAGCTATACTTCTCCCAGACCTTTAGGGACCCGTTACTGAGGAATGTGGAGAACTTGGTGTCAGTATTTACACAATCCTTGGACTCTTTTCTAAGGTTATGCAAAGCCTCCTGGCTGCATTGTCATAGCAGCCACCACTCACTTGAAACTGAACACTGACCACCGACTTTACATACAGCAGCTTTTTCTTTCAGATTGGAAGTAGTGACCTGTGGGTAGAAATGCTTTGTATTCACATTTTGATGTGCTTATCTAAAAGCTAATTTTATTAGAATATAATTGGTGGTGGCAGTCTAGGCAGGTAATTTCATGCTTAATTTTGAAAGTGAAGTTAGTTGCCTATTTCTCTCAAGTAAGGTTGGGAGTTGGGCTCATTAATTTAGTTTCCTGAATTGTAACAAACAAGTAAAAAATAGATTAATTCTCCTAAATATGTGCACTGTCCAAGTCTCTAGTGCTTGTGAGTGAAGATACAGCATAAACAAGTCACTGAGTACCTATCTATACCTACATACCTGTCAGCACTTTAACTCCTTTGCAATAAGTTAATGTGCAGTCACTTTGACTGTAAGCTGCTGAGGACTCGGAGACATTTAAATACTGGTATAGGTATTAGCATTTTTTTATACACTTTAGGTCTAATTATTCCACTTTTATTTAAGTGCAGGTTCTTAAAATCTGGTCTTAAATAGATAGTTAACAGGTATTTATGCTTACAGTACTATTCAAATGTTTCATTTATTTATTAAAAAAATGCAATTGGACCCATTTTACCAATATTTATGGATTTAAGAGCTCCTGGAGAATAATAGGTGAAGACAGGAGAAATTAAAGTTTCACAGTAATCCTGTTCCTTCTTGAGCCCTTTCATTATTATCTGTATTAGTCTATCATAAGTAACCTTGTATGTATTCCAGCTCTTAATGATTCATTCTGAACATAAAAAATAAAACTTCCATTTATGTACACAACTGAGTAATTTCTGAAACTGTTGAGGGTTTGGAATTGTCCAGCAGTGTGGTTAATTTCCATGTGGTGTGTATTTCTATTCCCATTTTTTGGTGAATGAGTATGCTTTGGTTTCTCTGTGACGTTTACAGGAACAGGAAGCAGCAACGCTGTTAGTACTCTGAGCCTGGATTTTTGTTTTGTTCCAGACAGAGTTCCTAGGCTTGAGAGTGAGTGTGTCACTTGGCAGTTTGCAAAGCTTCACTTCCTTGAAAAAGTAGTTACTAGCAGCACCCTATAAGGATATGAGTTCTTTCTTGTTGAGCAACAAGTTTTTGCTAATAGAGACTGTTATTTCTATCTCCTGGAACATTCAAGTTTAACAACTTTATACTTTTTTCACAGCAGTTCTGTATATCTAGAGAAGTTAGGCTGCTCCTAATCTAAAAATTTATGGATCAAGCTGCATCTGTAACAGAATAGGAAGCAAATCAAACAACAGGAGTATTTTATCATTGTCTCTATAAAACAAAACAGTCAAGCCGAGATGGAGTTTCAAAGGTTCATTTCTAAGCTGTGTTAGGTTTTAATTAGTGGAAGAACCTAGCGACTTACATTGTCACTAATTTATCAGCAGTTATTTACTCTACTAAACCTGCATAGATACGTTTTATGTTAGATTGACGCTTCAATTCTAATTCAGTGTTCACAGTTTTTCAAGTTTGGCTTTATTTTTAAAATGTATTTCAACCCGTATCGATAAAAAAGATGCCTTGAAAACTAAAGTGTTCCATCTGAGTCCACTCCATCAATGTAACAAAAAGAATATATTAAAGATTTTGTTTACTGAAATGCCATTCCATCATTTAGTACAGCAGATTTTTAGCAACTTCCGAGCAACTATATTTCATTCCGGGGAGGTTATGAAATCCTTTTTCTCTCTCCACCCTTATAATTTTTCTTGTTTGCCTTAAACTCAAAAGATTTTAAAAAATAGATTTAAAAGATTGTTAAAAATCCCCCTGAATCACCCTTTGTCGGACAGTGACTCCGTAGTTCTGGTTTTCCCCATTTAAAAATTACTACGGACCATATCATACTGTCCATTGCAAAGGACTCTACTGCACTTCCAGAAACCATGGGTAATTTGTGTGGTAAGAGGAAGGAAATAGCAACCTATGAAGCATTCTGTCTTACTTAGTAGGAGTCATACCACATTTTCTCAGAGGAGGGAATCCCGTGGGACTTGGAAAAAAAATAAAAGTAGATTCCTGCCTACTTAGACAAGGAGCAGCATTTTCTCTCCTAATTTTATTACATGTTTTTTAATGCCTGATGTAGTTACCTGTGCTCTGAGAAGCCAGTTCATTCTTGCAATTGATTATTAAAAATGGCATCTTCAACCGAAACACTGTGATAGCTGAGTGTTTGGGGCTGCCTAGGAATGTCTGTTCTGAAACAAAGAAATTTCACCCAACACAGAGGTTGAGGTGGGAACTTAGAGACCTTAAGAGTCAGGTGGGTACGGAGCCCGTATTTCCTAAACAAGGTATCTTACAGAGCAGAAATTCTGTGGTGCACATCATATCCTAAGCCACAGTCTGGGTCTCAAACTCTGCTCTCAGCATGGCTGGTTCACCACGTTTGAAGTCTGCAGAAACATGCTAAATGACAACTTCCATGCTTCATAGCTCTGCATTTGTCGTGGTTTCAAAACTGTGTGCATTGACAGAAATATGAAGTAGTTCTGCAGCAATTCAATGAATTTTTGTAAGTTATCTGGCCCTTGTATCTGCTGCCTCATGCACTCTCTCAATCCCTTTCTCCATTAAATGGAGATATTATAAAGTTGGTTTTTATTTACTCATTTTTTACATCCTTTCTATTTTGATATGAACAATGTTTTTTTCCTTGTGGAAAGTGATTCAGCAGAGCAGTCAACCATTTCTTTAGCTTTAATGTTGTTTAAATGTACTCTGGGTTAAAAAGAGCTAGTTCCCAGCCTGCCTCTATAAACAATTGCTTCAAGCTAAAACCTGAGTTTCTTTTCTTGAAGGAGCCCAGGGGAGGGATCCTTGTTTAGCCAGATGAGATGCACAAATATCTAATGACACTCATTCTTCTCCCTCCTCAGCTGAGTTCACTACTACCTGACATAAGACTTTCAGTATTCAGTACTGTACCAAAGGCTGTCATGTTTTGGGTGTGGCTGTGTTTCCCATAAATGATATGGGGATTCCATTTTGTTGTCACAAAATGGGATGAGTAGTGCCAAGTATTTATATTGGTGCAGAATATGGGTCCTCGGTTGTCCCCTTGATAATATAAATGAAATGAAAGCCATGCTAGTGTCATGAGCCATTTTGTCTTGCCTTTCTTTTGCAGTCTGGTTGCTACTAAATGTTACTTATTTGGTGAAATGTCCTAATAGAACACATTGCTTTTTAATTTAAACTTATTTGTTGTAAATCCACCAGTAGTTCTTTTTATTTTGATAAGCATGTTGGATCAAGCAAATGGCTGCTTGAAGTGGTTGTTAAAGTCTCTGTGATATCAGCAAATGACCTAAGTGTAACTTTGGGAAGTTTTTTGCATGGCTTCCAGGAGCTGTAGGACAACTGAAGTAATAAGTGATTATGACTCATAAAGAATAAAAGGAGCTGAAGTGGGAAATTACGGGAAAGAGCATAAGCTCTGGCTTTTCCCTGCTATGATTTCAGGGCTATTTTTGTTAGAGACAAGGGAAGTTTTGCATGTCTAGAGAGAAAACGAAGTAAACAGGGGCTCAGATATCCTTAGAGGAAAAGTTAGGTGAATGAAGTAAGGAAGTAAGGCACAAATAATCTCCAAATTCTGGTGCAGAAAGAACCAGGAACTTTCTTGCTTTTTTTTNAGACTGTTTTCAGGGTCTCAACAGTTGAAGTTACTGTTAGTTTGCAACCAAATTCTTCAGATTAGAGCTAATGAAGCAGTTCAACCTGTCCTCAGTAGGACTGGACTGTGAAACCTCCTATTTTACTGTAACTGGGGTGGAGGATGAAAAATGTTATGAGCAGTGTCTTCCTGAGCCCTGTGTTACAGAGAAATGCCTGCATATGCAAAAGCTGTCCTTGAAATTAGGATAAAAAAAGACATTACTATTCTCAACAAAACAAGCGTGGTAATAACAAAAGCGAGCTAGATGTAATTTCTCATTAATATAACATGCCTTCCCTTGCAATATCTGCCAGATTTTCAGAAAGCTCATTTTGAGACGAGCAGAACTCCTCTATGTAGCTGGCTTAATTCAAGGTGGGTGTTTGTGCTTGTGTATCTGTGGAGGCCTAACAGACAAGAAAGATTCGATCATTTGAAAGACCAAAAAAGAAAAATATATTTTAAGGATCTTCATAAGATAAATTCTTGTGTTACAAAAGCTCTCTTTCTACTCCTCCCTGTGAATGTAGCAAGAAAACCTATATCTACAGCTGCCCTATGTGTCGCTTGTGTTAGCATAACTCATCCACACCCACAAAGGCACACAAAGCTATTTTGCTTTGTGCTGGAATAGTGCCATCCAGGAGTAACAGCCAAAAGGAAAAATTCCTTTCAGCAACATTCATTGCCCTAAGCCAAAAACAAAGCAGAAAGATGCGCTTCTCTCTTTCACGCTTGTGAAGCTGGAGACAGTGCCAACATAAACCGTGACTGATGCTCTGAAATGGTGCCAGTCCATGTCACTATTTCAAATTCAGTGATGCAACCTGAGTTTACATTAACTAACTTTTTAGTAAGTTCAAGCTTTTAAAAATAGTTTAAAGCTTTCGGGCAGCGGAGCTGGTGAAGGGTCAGGAGCCCAAGTCCTATGAGGAGCAGCTGAGGGAGCTGGGATTGTTTAGCCTGGAGTAAAGGAGGCTCGGGAGGACCTTAACACTCTCTACAACCTCCTGAAAGATTGTTGCCAGATGGGGGTTGGCCTCTTCTTCCAGGCAGCTAGTGACAGGACAACTGGAAATGTGCTTAAGCTGCACCAAGGAATGTTCAGATTGGACATCAGGAAGAATTTCTGCCCTGAAAGGATTGTCAGGCATTGGAACGGGTTGCCCAGGACACTGGGGGAGTCGCCATCCCTGGAAGTGTTCAACAAACAACCGGACACGACACTTAGTGCCATGGTTTTGTTGACAAGGTGGTGTTCAGTCAAAGATTGGACTTGATGATCTTGAAGATCTTTTCCAACCTTAATGATTCTATGATTTCACATTATTATACTTGTTATAAATGATAATTTCCTAACTATGGTATGCTGGCAGGCTTAAAGTAGCCTGTACCTCAGGTACTATGTTTTATGCCTTTTTTGGTTACTTCCTTGTAAAGCTTTAAAAGGGAAATGAGATTATACTGTATGGAGGAAAAGTGCTTACTTCAAGTTGTTAGAGTCTATGCTTTTTCACTCAAATCAAAGGTAGGAGACTCACTGATTTGAGGAAAGTGACTTTCATTTATCCTAGGTGGTTCACCGATGAAGAAACATGAGAGCGATGGATGTCCTTGTATCTGAAGAGAAGGCAAAAGAACAGCTAATTTGGGGAAAATGAAAATCAGTTGGGACAGAGAATTTTAAACTGGATCTGTACTTGGAGATGCTGACCACCTCAACTTCTAGATTTAGATGAACAATAAGTATTTCATCTTCAGTCTAATAGCGAGGTGCGCACAAGCCAGCCAAACTTCATGTGGCCTGACAAATCAAAAATGCAAGTACATAATCAAATAAAAGCCGTAACTTTTATCCAGGTGCTTGGCCTGAATAATGGGTGGTTTAGGACCTGTGAGTTTAAAAGTTTGTATATGTATAATTAATATACAACCTAAATAAATACTGTAGCTGGAGGTCATGGAGTCGGATTTTGAAGGGTCCCTGATACCATGTCAGCTGTGCTTAATCACCTAATTTGGAAAGCAGTGCACAGGTACTACTGAGAATGGGGACATAGATGCTCAACATCACCTTTAAACACCAATGAACAAAGATTTAGGGTAGCATAAAGTAGGGGACTTTGATTTGGAATGCTGATGTAGGGCCAGCAGTTGTGTATCAGGAAATGTAGCATTGGTAGTCAATAACACAAAATAGTAACAAAAAAATATAAGCTGATTTCAGAAAGGAATTAGAAAATATTTGAATTCATACATTTTGAAATGTAAAGTAAAATACTTCATTGTGAGAACTATTAAATGTACCAAACCAGAGCTAGTATGTCTGTGATTTATGTATGGCTCACTAAAAAAAGAAAATTGTTCTCTCCTTTATCAAAATCAAATCTACCTGCTTTTCGTTTGCAGAGCATTTTTTGACTGTGTTAAAGACAAAAGCCAAGAAAGTTAAAAAATTATATTTTTTCTCCAAGTAGTCACCATGTCACTAAGAAGAATGAAACTGCAGATGCCTTTGTTCATTATTATGCAAAAGATTTACAAATTTGGTTCAGCTTTAGACCCTTATGCCATTTCTGACTTCCTTGATATTCTTCTCTGAAACAAAATAAAACTGCATATATAGAGTTTTTTGTATGACAGAAATAATCCCTCTTGGTTTGATTTCTTGGAAAATACTGAACCTGCATTTTCCCAAGACCTACATCTTGTTTAAAAATTTATAAAACCATCCAAAGTCCAACACCAATGAACGCAGCCTCTACAATCATTCTGTCAGCTGAGGATCTGACCTCTCCTTTTCAAACCAGACAGTATCGCCCATATTACAGGACGTTTTCGTACCTACTCTGCCAGCTTATTAAAGCACCACAGCTTTTGTAACACTGAAAGTCACCCAGAGGCCGTAAAACAACAGAGGCCACCACTGTAGCTTAAATGATGACTTCCATCTGGGGCCGCTGCAGAAGGCAGAGTCAAATGCAGTGTTATTCCTCTTCTGCTCTGCGTGGCTGTTCGGGAAGGTGCATTCTAGGCAAGGTACAAAGGCAAAGTAATCACTCTGTGAACTGTTTTAGATAATGTAATAGAGTAACAAAGAGGTTATCCTGTGGGTTCTGGCTGGAAGGTGGAGAGGAAGACTTTCAGAGACAGCAGAACAAGAGAATTTCTCTAAGTCCCTCCTCCTAGCTATACATTCATATTGTTTCTTATGTTGAAATAGTCCAGAAGCAGTATGTGTGCTTGTCAAACTCATTGAAATATTCATTATTCTCCTGGGAGAAAATCCAGACAGAAGTTCATTAGTGGACAGCATGTAAGCATGCACGTTTAGAGGTGTTTTAGATCACCCCACAGTTCCACCTCTTGCTGTTATTCTAATGAAGGCATATTCAAACTACTGTCTTTTATGTGCTTCAGCAGTGAAGTGAATTTTAGTATTTTTGGTGATATAGTCCCCACACCAGATAAACTGCAAAACACTTAAACAGGGCACTATATTTAGGTGAGAGTCAGTATTTTTTTTCACAATTGGCCCAGAATGCACCATGTTTGCACTAATCCACCACCTGCTCCTATTTTCCTCAGTTGAATCCACCCCAAGCTCAGCTTTAGAAATTCATATAAATAGATCGGTATCCTATTTCTACAGACTGGCTATTTGATCTTTCAGATTTTTTTCTTGTTACTAACTTTAGTGAAATACTTTTGCTACTAACTTCATGTTGTTCCTTGCTGTTTCTTTCATTTTTCTCTAAGTAGATCTCTAGTTCTGCAGCATATGAATGCCAAGAATATTCCCAGTCCCAGAGCACTGATCTCAGAAAAGCAAATCTAAATAAGAGAAATGTCAAGAAAAATAATTCTTATTGATATTTTCTTTTTCTGTTATTACTAGACAAAGAAAAATCCATGACTATAATTTTGCTTTTAAGGGCTCTTATTTACCAGAGACAGAGTTTAGGCTCAAGGCAAATTCTCATTATGAGAATGACTAGCAGAGATATGACTCTTGGGTTCCTTTTTGTAGCTAGTTAATTATGTCAGCTTTAACCACTAAGACCCTTTTCAGGGTTACTTATTTTGGTGGCAAAAGTCGATTAGTCAGGCTTGAATACACTGAAGCCAAGTAGAAGAACCTATTCCACAAGGCATCGCGGCCCCACCCTTGTTCAGTGAAATCCACTGGGGCTGGGCTGTCTGAGCTTTGACACATAGGAAGCTGCATAGGAAATGTGAGAACGTGGGGATTGTTAACTCCAGTGGAATTTGAGGCTTCAGTTGCTGCTATTGTAGGTTTCCTTCCACAGTAGAATGGAGTCAGTACTCTAGTGGTTTACCCTTTCCTCATGCTAAAGTGAGTGGGGAAAAATGTAGAGCAAATTCAAGTTTACAAAATGCTGAATTTTTGTCATGTTCTTTACAATTTGTTTTCTGAACTCAGTGGTTAAGGGACTTTATTATGTTTTTGAACTAGTCTCCCTGTTGGGCAAAAAATCTTGGGTATATTTTTATTTTCCCTGCCTTTCTCTTGTAATATATCCAATAGTTCAGGATTATGAAGTGCTGATTTTTTTTGGGCAATGCCAAGTAGGATTATCACGTTTTCTTTTTGGTTTTGTCAATTATAAAATATTCTTCTTTGAAATGGTAAAGGAAGTTTAGAACATATGGTCAAAAAAAAAGGGGGGCCATTTGAAGCTAGACCTTGAAAAATCATGAGACGTGTAATTTTTAAGAATTTTATCTTAAAACATCTCCATTCTTAATGTATCTACGATTTAAATGTTGTTTTATCAGATTCCTTCTCCCTTGCTAATTTTGGAATATGCTAATTTGAAGACATAAATATTGACTTTTTTTCCAGAGTTTTTTTCAAAATATGAAGAAAAATTAATTCCTTCTGAAATGAAAAAATATCACAATCACTATTGTTGATGCTTTTGCCATTTTAATTTTTTTTTAATAGAATGTGGAAGAGAGAGCATGCTAGAATTTATCCTTATTTTCAAAGTATCAGATAATTGTATGTTTATCAGTGTGAACTCCTTGGACCACAACAGTTATTTCATTAGTAGTCAAACTGGTTTCATTGTCTTTATATAAGCTGTTTTCAAAGATTTGGGCTTGTAGGGATGCAACATGCTTAAGTATTTTAAATGCAAGAACCTCACCAACTGTGTTTTGAGCTGTGAGTGGCAATGCCTCTGGAGCAGTAGGTGACTTTCGCATAGCTGCTTAGCTCTTATAGAAGATCCAGCCTTTATTTACATTGCTTTCAGTTTGTATAACATTAAAACCAAAAAAGTTGCCATTAAAAAACAAAAGCTGCCGTTAGAAAACTAAGGGAAGGATAGTAACTTCAGTGGCCTAAAAAATACTGATTTCCAAGGGGTTCCAGTGACAAATCCTTTCTTTCATTTGCATGAGTGAGTAGAGACTTGTGGAAAAAGATTGTGGTTTTGTTATATCAGACTGTGACAATGAGCATTGGTTAGAGGGAGTATTGTTTAATTAACAGAATTTAAAGGGTAATAATCTAAGTCTTTTATGTTTAGTTTGATCTGTTGTGTCAGTGTGTATTCAAGACATTGAAGTGCTTTCTTCTAAAATTCCTTTACGTTGTAGAGTACTCAGCCTCAAGGAGTGCTCATGCATAAAGAAATTGTGGTTAATTTCTAAAATAGTTCTTAAGAATTAATGCGTACATGCAAATCCTTGCAAGCAGAAATTAATTTGTTGTTGTAGTTTGCTTAGTTTTCCTTTCTCTGGGATAAACTTCAGTCACAAGTTTCTGTGAGGCTGTGTGTGTGTGGCCTTGGCTGAGATTTACAGTTCTTGCCTTGCCCTAAGAGTCATGTCAGACAGAGAGAGAGGAAGGAGCCTTGGTAGAAAGGTGCCATTTTGCAGAAAAATAAAATGACCTGGTAGTATCAGCACAAATAAATGTTTCAAAAATGAGTTGCTAGCAAAATGTGCACAAAGGAAAGTGTACTCAGGAGCTTGTCTAATGCTGCTGGAGCAATACAAGCTCATGAACTGGGATAACTAGGGAAGATTCTGGAACTGTGTGGATTTGCTTACATTGTTGCCATTTACACAATGTGGTGAGCATGGAGTCTAGTTTCCATACCTATAATATGGGAATTATCATCCTCCCCATTGGTCATGCGCATCTTATGATAAGTAGCTGCTTGTTATGCTGAACATCAGCTGCAACCTATTTCCATTTGTTGGTTTTGGTGTGATTGATCACAGCAGAAGCAGATGTTAGGTCCTAAGCAGAGGGAATAATTTAGGATGTGCATCCTTTAGAACACTTTTTGTTAAGTCTGGGAGAACTGACAATAGTAAATTCAAACAGAGTTGCAGACCATAATAGCACATACTGCTATATGCTATTCTGTACTTAGAGCAAATAGGTGCATTAGTCCCAGGATATCACATTTCAAACCATTAAATAGACATAATGAGGTGATGTATTGGTATAATTACGGCTAGTGGCAGGAGCAGAATTTGGAATCGGTGCCTGGACACTTACAAGGGCTGTGCCTGAGGCAGCTGAATAGAACCAGCTTCTTAAGACTGTGATAGGTACATCAACTATCCCTTAAAAGCACCTTCGGTAGCTTCTGCTTCCTACCATTGCTATTCTGCCAAGAAATGCTACTCTGGTTGAGTAGTGGTTCCACATTATCTTGTTCCAACCTGTTAAAATTCGGGTTTAGCAGTCTTTGCCTTTGAAAGTGGTAGCGGTCGTAGTCTGTACAGTTAAATTATAGATCTAAAAGTGCATTTTCAGTCTTTTAAACACTATAAACACTAGTCAATGAGATGTCTCTCTAGTAAGGTTTTTTGTTTGTTTGTTTGTTTTTGTTAAGAGAAGGAAATAAGCCCCAAACAACAAAACAAAAAACCACACCTGAATACAGAACTTAGCAGCACAGTTTTCCAGTCATAAGACAATAATGGATATCAAAAATACAGTTTCATTCTTGCTCCTGATGTTATACTTTTCCACTCCCAGGCCTGTAAAACTGTTTACTGTATGTTGTCTTTGTACCTGAGCACATACTTTCAGTTCCAGTCATAAACTGTATATGGACAAGAGAGCTCAGAGTGTGCAGGTCTGATGGTGAAATACCAGATGAAACCGTAATTTCTAGACTAATTAGATGTCATTTCTAATCATTCTCTTTTGGTTTCTCATTCCCATGTTAATTTTAAACCTGGAAGGTGAACTTTCTTTAGAGCTAATGACTGATTTGTAGGGATTTTGTGAATGTCTGTCTGGAGATTATTCTCCCATAGGAAATTCCTTCATCCTCTTTAAAATTGAACTGTTATCTGGCTCTAGACACACATGTGTGGGTTTGGTATAAAACTCAAGGGGACATTATTTTTGGATGTTTATATGTATGTGTGTGTGTGTTCGTGTTGCAGAAGGCCTGAGGGGGTTATTATTCATACTACTATTGTTTCTGCTGGTTTTGGCAAAAGAGCAGCTGGTTCTACTAATGAATGTTTAAGGTGCCCATTTTTTCTCTCCAGTCTCATCTGTGCTGCAGGGAAATATATTCTGATGGGAACATTTCATGACACAATTATTCATGAAATGACAATGTTGTTCCCAAGGTATAGTATCTGCTTCATTTCCTTGGCAGAGGTCTTCCACTGCTTCTTTCTGTAGTCAACCTCATGAAATATAGGGATGAACAATAACAGGAATAAAAACACCTTGAACTTTGGACAGATTCATATCTGAATAAAAATAGTGTAGTTTTCAGATTGCAAAGATCACTTGGTGTTCCTCTTAGTTTTCCACTAGAAAAGTCAGTGTTAAAACTCCTAAACTTTAAGGAAAACCCGGCTATGCCAACATTTAACCTTAGTCATTCAGGTTTGAAATTATTTTATAAGCAAATACATCTCCATCCATATTAGCCACTTTTTCTTGGTCAGTTTAAGCTGTTGAAATGAAAACTGTTTCTAAAAGCAGTTGGCTGGCTGATGCATTAAAAGCTGAAACTAATTTCTTTAAAGTCATCTTCTTGAAACTGTAACTTCTAGTAATTTACAGGCTTTTGATTTATTTTTATTGCGAAAGCAACGGTTACTTACAAATGGTACATTCACACAAAATTTCACTTATTTTAATAAAAAACCACAAAAGCTCCACTGCAGTAACTTAAAGAATAGATCACTGCTTTAAACTGTGCAGTAATTACAATTTAACAAGTTCACAAAATCTACGTTAAGAAATAAACAGTCCAATCAACTATAGGTTTTGGCTGATTTTCTTTATTACATTCATGCTTTCAAGCTTTTCTCCAGAGAACCTCTAATTACTTCTACTTTATAGCTGTAGAAAAATGTTTAGTTTGGTGAAGTTTTGCTGAATATTATGTTACTTCTAATAAAGGTTGGAAAATCCAGTGTGCCCTGGTACTTATTCCTTCCGTTACAAATTCATTCGCTATCTTTTGAACTTTTATCCTGCTTGCTCTTATGAGTCACGTTATGGTAGCACCTGTAGGAAATCAAGTGCTGTATTAGGACTTTGTACTGTACACCCTCTCTAAAACTGCCTGCCAATTACAGTGTAGATTTGCCTGCTGCAGAGAAGGTTAGTTATTATTTTCTTCTCCTCCCTCTCCCACCTGCCACCAAGAACAAAGGATTTGTAAATTGTTTGCTTATCTTTGGCATAAACTCTCNTATCATGAGGGATAGTACAGGCAGTGTACAAGGTCAGTGAATCAGACACAGATGTACCCATAAGGAGGTACTGCCACTTCCTGCTGTGACATGTATCCCACAACAAATCATGGGTGAGAGCAATGATGCCTTAGCCATCCGTTTCTCTGATCTATCTGATGGTGATGTAAAGTTTGAAACAGCCGTTACTGGGCTGATAAACTCCCGAGAAATGCTCCTGAACAACTTCAGGTGGCACAAATAATGCTTTCTGTTTGAATGAATGCTCATGTGCTTTTCAGGTATTTTTGGGCCGTCTTTAACTGCCTGCAGGCCTTTCCCATTTTGCCCATTTTTGACAGCCTTGGTAAAACCGAGAGAGCTAGAGGATCTAGTTTCAAGGTCTCTCCTGGAGTTTCTGTGCACCAACAAGAGACACTAGGAGTTGAAGCTGCTTAGCATTATCCATGTCTTAACACTTGGGAGCACCTTTCATCTTTTTAAATAATAGATTTTCAAAACAGATACTCTTTTAAGATAATAACACTGATGGAATAGAGCAATACACTTTTTTTTCATGACACCTTCTTTCTACCTGATAGGATGTAAGAGGAGACCATGGGCTTCTATTACCTGTAATAAATCTGCAGGATCCATAGGCATCTGTACTGCTTTTGTGAACACACGTGCAATCACAAACTGAAATTAGAGAGTTAGTAACACTGCGCTGTACAAACACCTCTCTCCTTTACCATTTTCAGAGCAGTGTAAAAACACCCCATGTAGCTGTAATGATCAGTGGTAATTTCACCTAGCCCTTTTTTTTGCAGTTCGAGCATGCATGAAATAGGCAAATACCTATTTTATCGATCCATAAACTGAAGCTGAAAGAGGGAAAAAAGCCCAAGCTAGCTCTCCTAAAGCAAATGGGGAGGTTCTGTACTGCTTTTAGAGCAAATTGGATATTGTGAGCATCTTGCCTGAGGCCGTGCAATAAATAGCTTATACAGGTAGAAGTGGAACAAAGGCACCATACTATTCTGTAATAATGTTCTAACTGCTCAAAATCAAAAGCATAGCATTAAATGTATCATTTGCTAATGTCATTTTAAAAACATTATCAACTGTGCATTTTTTCATGAAGCAAACCATATTTTAATTTTTTTATCTTGGCTTTCTAACATTTCAGACACTCTTAAAGACACGTGATCAAATTTCATCCTTTTTACAACTGGAAATTAGGTGGATCTCTAGATGGAATAATATATCATGCATTTTCACTGGTGTATCAGAGAGCAAAATTTGGATCTATTAACGTCAAAAAACCCCTAACTTCTCTTTACTGGATAAAATTTATCGACTGTCTCTTTATTAGTGCTTTTAATGCTGAGGTATAGATTTGGATTAAAGAGTAAATTATTCCTGATTTCCATAGTGTCTTAAAGTAGATATTTAATTTAAAAAATAAAAAACATCACAAGCCCACAAATTTTTTTTATTTGTATCTTTTCTCAGCTGCCTGTAATTCTTAAAGGAAAAGGCTTTAGGTTGTAAGGAAGATTTTGGGTATGTTTTTGACAGCCAAAGTGGGCTGAGCTTTCGGTTCCATCTTTAGACTCCAGTGAGGTGCCTGAGGGAGCATGAGTAGAAGATGGAAAAAGAATCTTCTCAAAAAGATTCAGAAATCATTTTGATAAGTCTGTATTTCCTTGCTTGACTTGACAGTTTTATTTCTTTGTAGAGCCACTGGCTATTGCTGTCTTTGATTCTTCTAACTCAACATACTGCAGTAAAGCATTTAATACCTTATGGAATCTGAAATTGTTTTCACTAAGGCATAGCAGGGGGTGAGGGAGTGGGCAGCAAGGAGCAGCAAATATGGTGGATTTAGTAACAGCTGCAAGTAACTCATTACAGGGCTTTGGGTTTGGTTCCTGTTGGATCCCTGTGGTAATTCAGCTTTAGGCAACACAAGTCTAGAGAGGCGGTGACATGAAAGCCTCAAGGAGGAACAGAGAAACAAGCTGAAGCAGGTTAAGCAGGAAGAAGGGATATATGCAGCAAAAAGAATGAAGTGTGATAATCCTTGTCTACATCAATATACTTGCTGAGTGTTTTGTTGGTTTTTTTTTTTTCCAAGACACGTGTAATTATTTCGCATACGTTTTCTGGCTTTTGACACCATGTGTCCGTTTGGAGCTGCTCTTTTTCTGGTTGCACATTAGCGTGGGAAGTGTATCAGAGCTGCCAGACTATGTCCCTCTTTTTGAAAGTAGGTGGGAAGTAAGTGGATAGTCCTGGTTTGTGCAAAAGAGACAGAATGGAAAAAAAAACCACTTGCATCATTAGCTTCAGGATCCGTAGCTTTCTGAAATTCTTCTTGTAAAACAAACTAACAAACCTACGCCCCTCAAAAAAAAAAATATATAAATCCAGCCACAATTTAAAACACAAGGAAAAAAACCAAAGAACAAAACCCCCCAAAACAAACACTTGGAAGTCTTGGCCAGATGGAGGTGGTTATGGTAGCCATGAGTTTGGTCACAAGCAAAAATACTGCTGGCTCTTTCTCAGATATTAACTATTTGTGCCTGGAATTGTTCTCCATATTAATAGAGGGTTGCCCTCCTAAGTGGAAGTGATGAAAGTAAATTTTTTGTTGTTTTCTGAACTCTCATTGGAATTTATGTATGCGGAAATGTGATGGAAGAGAAAAGTGCCCACTAGACTTTGGGTTTTTAAATAATCAAGAGTGAAATTTTATTTTATTCATCCAGCAACAGTGTATTCTTCAAGACATTAGGAAAATGAGGACGTGCACCAAGTTGGCTGTGGGCAGAAGAAAGACACTACTGGCTGTATGGATACTGCTTATGTGCAGCTTCAGTTTGGACATCAGCAGTTTTGACAGTGCTCACTGGAATGGGGAAGGTCCTTGTGCAGCACTGTGCTGGTGGGATGGTACCACTGACACAGTTGAAAAAGGCTTGCAGCACCAGACCATTCTTATTTTCTTACTCTGTATGTTGAGGAGAGAAATATTGGATATGTCCAAAGGTTTCGGAGGAGTTACTCCTGTTTCTGACCCTGCTGTCTCACTTGCATAGTGCTTTAAGAGCTCTGGCAGAGCTCTTAAGGAGGTTTATGACAGGATGGAAGAGGAAAGAAAAATTCATGCCACAGCACGAGAGAGAAACAGGCAGAGGGAGAAAGCCTGGGGGGAAGAAGGAAGACAAATATGCTGTTTGGGGATTTTTGAGACAAATTGCCCTCCAAGGGAGGTTGTACTCAACACATGCTTTGCTCAGTTACTCAAAACTGAGAGTCCTTTTGGAGCTGCAAGCTTAACTCATATGCCTGTGCATACAACATGCCTGCCCTGCTGCACTTGCATCTGCTTAGGGGACCACTGCCACTATGTCATCTAACCAAAACACACGAACACAATGCAACGAGTCACCACTGCCAAATAACCGTAAGTTTTGAAATCAGCCCACATCTGCCCGATAGGTCATTCTGTTTTAACTTAGACCTAATGCACCACACAAAGACATGGCAACACTTCTCTTGGCTTAAAGGAAGTTGTCCTTTAGGTAGATCTAACTATGGATTTAAATCCAAGCCTACAGTACTGTGGCAGTAAATAGCTCTGGATTTCTCTAGGACATGGCAAATCTTTAATTTGGGGTTTTTTTTTCCCTCTGCAATGTAGGAGTATGGACTTGTAAGTATGCTAGAAATCAAGATGACACAAACTTGTGGTTGATTCCTGTTATACGGCCTCTTACCAATTCTCTTGGTAATATCCATAAACTCTTCTGCCAAGATCCTGACAATTGCAAGCTGCTGAGACTATAAGAAATGGAATTCCTATAGTTAGTCCCCAAGTCCTCAGGTATCCTAAATGCATGTAATAGCCAAACTTTAAATATGCTATTATTTATTGCTGTCACTGTGTACATATGTGACACAGGGTATGACAGAAGAGCTAGCACAAGATAATGAATTCTGAAAAGTGCTAGAGTAAAAGTATGGGTGCTTCCCTAGTGTCTTAGAGCAAACATAACTTTAGAGAAGAAAGCACACTTTTCTTTTAGAATGCATCTTTGCTCTCAGCAGTAAGAAGAGAGAATATATAAACTATATAACAGCCCAGGGGCTTAATAATCAGTTTTGGTACAACAGATTTGTAAGCAGGGGAGAGTGGTTGGAGGGAAAATTCTGCTGCCTTTGCTCTTTCAGAGTTATAACTTTGGAAAATGAAAAAAGTTTTTATCTTTGCCATAATACTTTTGATATTGGCACTGCTAGGCAAGAGTAATCTTCACTTATCTGCTTCATGCACCAGTGAAGTTCTTCATGGCAGTGTGTGTGCAATTAGATAATACTTCTAAAATCTTCAGTGTCCATTGGTGGGACACAGAGGAGAACTTGTGAGCTTAGAAAGTGCAACAAAGTGTAGAACCCCCCTACATGAATTAGAGAGTTAGTTTGACATTCAGAACAAAGGTAAAAAGCAGGCAGCAGACGTGTGGAAAGCTTTCCCTCTGAGACACCAAAGTGAATGAAACTTAATTTTAATCTCTTGATTGAAGTAATGATTTTCAGATTATATTCAGCCTTCTGTGCTGTGCAAAGCTTCATATCACGTCTAACCATGTTTGGTTCTGAAGAGGTCTTGAATTAAGGGTCCTGCCCACAGAAAACTCTCTGGACAAGAAGGCTTCAGAGGTGCTGATTGTCCTGCAGTTTGTCCTGTCAAAACAGGACCAAAATAGAGACAGAAAGTGAATGCTTTGTGGCTTAGAACAGGGGAAGTAGAGAAAGAAGTGATAGGAAGAGATTAATACAGAATTTTGGGGAGGTATTGATGCAACCTCTGTTATAGGTACTTGTTTTTAAGACTAAAGCCTTGGAAGGCTAGCGGGAACTAAGAAAGGGTGGGTGGAGGAAGGAGGACTTGCTGAGTTTTGTGGATGATGCATCAATCCTTATTCCTCATAATCTCCACACTTCCTTGCCCTGTCATGTCTTTTTAGCCAAAATTATTAAATGGCAGTTACCCAACTGCTTCAGGAGTGAAATACTGCTAAAGCAGGGGAAGCAAGAATGGTAGTGACACACACACATCTATTCACCTGGCAGCAGAGTGTGACAGCCAGTCTTTCAGCCACTCCGAAGCAACGGGTGTCTTGGGGTGCTCATGAAGGCTGACTAATATAAACTTTCCGAAAACCTATGAGTATGTGTGTGCCCATAATGCAAGATTAAAGATTCATTATGAGCTATCTGGTATATTCTTTATACAGTTATTTTCCCCACCCACAGTGCAACAGCCTCTTCTGCTTAGAAAACAAAAGTGAGAGTGGCAGGTGAGATGGAAGAGGCGTTTGATATACCTGACACCTAGTTCATTTTTCACATCTGAAAGTCACGTACATGTTTTGGGTGCTGTGTTCTTTGAAAGGTAATTCCTCAACTAGGCTATTTCAATAACTGCTTCCCACTAGGTATCCACCATGCCCACCTCCGTGTTTTGTACATATACTTGGAGGTAACAAGTTACACTCTGTGCTCTGTCTGAAGCGTGAGTAGTAATACTTGGAAATGTCTGTTTTATATAAGGCATGGAGAGTGCTCCGTGAAGCACAGATAAAAGGTGCTGAAGATGTAAAGCAAAGAACCTTTACAGCACCGAATAATACCGTTTGCCTGTCAATGAAAATGTTTGCATTTTTTATCTGAACAAGCAGTCTAAAAGTAGGAAGAAGTAATAGAGGAGGCCTTCTTCACGCCACTGAAACAAGCCTCATGTTCCATGACCTTAATCTTCATGGGAACTTTAACTAGTCTGGTATCTGCTGAGAGGTGAATGCAGAAAGACACAAGCAGTTGAGAAGGTTTCTGGAGTGCATTCATGGTAACTTCCTGCTGCAGCTGCTGAGGGCCCTGACAAAGGGTGGCTCTTTGCTGGGCCTGACACCAGTGAGGAAGAACTTGCGAAAAATATGAAGGTAGGGGGAGCCTTGGCTGCACTGAGCACAAGAATGCTGGAATTCAAACTCTTGAGAAAAAGAAACAAGGCATATAGCAGGATTACAATCCCTGGACTTTAGAAGGGCAGATTTTGGCCTATTTAGGAGTCTCCTTGGAAGAATGTTGTGGGACACTCTCCAAGACAGCTGCTTGGGTGGTTCGTCGTTGTTTTCCTCTCAAGTGTTGTGTCCTCCGAGTCCAAGAGTAGTTCATCCTAACGTGCAGGAAATTGAAGCAAAGGTAGTATGTGGATGAACAACAATTTCTGATGAAATTAGACATAAAAAGAAGCGTACACAAGGTTGAAAAGGTCAAGTGACCTAGGAGGAGTATAACCAAATGTGCAGAGACAGGGTTAGGAATGCCAGAACCAATGCAGAATTCAATCTAGCAAGGGATTTAAAAGCAACAAGGACTTTCTACAGGTCTATCAGCAGCACAGTGAAGACCAAGAAAAACATGGGCTCAGTGCTGAATGGGAAATGGGACAAATGGCATGGAAAAGACTGACATGCTCAGTACCTTCTTTGCTTTGATGTCTACTAGTAAGACTTGTCTTCACAAAGGCTCCTGAGACCAGTGGGAAAGTCTAGAAGCAGAAAGACTTCGCTTGGTGGATGACAATCAGGTTAGGGAATTTTAAATGACGTTGTCAAGCACAAATCCATGTGTCTGGATGGGATACACCCATGTATGCTGAGGAAATTGGCTGATGTAAATGAATGGCCACTTTTGATCTTCAGAAGGTTGTGCTGGTAGGGGAAGGTTCCTGAGGACAGGAAATGAGTAAATGATGTGCCTATCTTCAAGAGGAGCATGAAAGAAGAGCTGGGAAACTACAGGCCAGTCAGCTTTACCTTGATCCCTGGGAAGGTATGGCGCAAATAATTCTGGAAACCCTTTTCAAACACAGCAAGAATAAGTAGGGGATTGGATTAGCCAGCATGGATTTATGAAGGGAAGATTATCCCTGAAAGGTATTATAGCCTTCTGCATGAAATGAGTGATTGTGGTTGGTGATGGTGTGATGCAAGTAGATGATCAGTGGATGCTTATCTTCCCTTTAGCAATGCTTTCAACACTGTCTCACAAAACATCCTCATAGACAAACTGAAGAAGGACGGACCAGATAAGTGAGTGAATAGGGAGGTAAATTGACATCTGCTTGAATTGTAAGGCTCAAAGGGTTGTGGTCAAGAACATAAAGTTCCAGCTGGAGATCAGTCACTAGTGGTGTACCCTAAAGGTCAGTACTGTTTATTATCTTCATTAATCATGTGGATGATGGGGCAGACTATACCCTTAGGAAGTCACAGATCACACAAAACTGGGAGGAATTGTTGATAGACAAGATAATTATGTTTCTTTTCAGAGAGATCTTGGCAGGCTGGGCAAGGCCAACAGCATTGTGGGTTGCATTAGGAAGAGTGTCACAAGCAGAATAAAGGAGATGATCCTTTCCCTCTACCCAGCCCTGGTGAGACCACTGTTGGAGTGCTGCGTCCATTTCTGTGTTCCCTAGCACAAGAGAGACATGGACATACAGGAGTGAGTCTCCTGAAGGTCCCCTATGCTGATTAAGAGACTAGAACATCAGTCATGTAAGGAGAAGATGCAAAAGTTGGGATTATTTAACTTTGTGTGTATCTTATCATTGTACATGAATACCTCTTGGAGGGAGCAAAGGAGATGGAGCCAGATTCTTTGCCATGGTGTCCTGTGAAAGGCCAAGAGGGTGTGAACTTAAATACAGGCGATTCCATTTGAGCCCCATAGAAATAACTCAGCTTGTTTTCTGACAGGGTGGCTTTCCACTGGCTTAGTTCCCAGCAGTTTGTGGAGTCTGCATCCTTGGAGATGTCCTGTGTCCAGTTAGACTTGTCTTGAACTAACTTGATTGAGTTTGCTTTGCTTCGGTCAAGGGGATTTGACTAGATGATTTCTAGATGAACTTCAATTTTTTTTTTTTTGTGCAAGTCTATGAAACTGAAATATAACCACTACAGGAACCAGAACCCTGCTGGAGTCTCATGAAAATGATACTAAATTATAGCATTTGAAGATAAAAATATAAATACAACAAAGCAATGTGTTTTCCTTACTTTTAATAATGAACAAGTGTCCTGATTTTTCTTTCAGTTACTGAGTCCCAATGTGTGCCTGTGGATGGACTGCATAGTTTGCAGAGTTGGCGGCACTGCAACCTCTTTGAGGAGAAGAGATAAAAAATCCCACCCCATCAGAGACACCAGCGACTACATCAGTGATTGTCTTCTGATCCAGCTTGTAGCTACAAGAGAGAAATTCTTATTATGAGCTCTTTCAAGATAGTAAGAGAAGTTTAAAAAAAAGAGTTAAAACAATGTATAGCATAGCAGGCAGTAAAATAACTTTTAAAATATTAAACTCTTGATCATTTTTATGTGCATGTCATGGTCCGAGAACAGTTTGATATGCACATGACACTCTAATATCAACCAACATACCAACATTTCAGTCTACATGGTCAAACTGGTGATGCTTGTTTTAGGTCTAGTCATTGGGACTCTTTCTTGTGTGTGTACTTTCCCTTATAGGAAATAGGAAATGGTTACTTGGGCAGCTAGCCCATAGTGCTGGGTTTTAATGCTCAGCCACACGTAGACAGAGATATTTCTGCATCTATGGGGGCTGAGAGGGGGTAAGGAAGTGGTGTTGGAGCCAAACCTCTTCTGTATGACTCCATGAACACATTGACTGCAAAGAGAAGTATCAAAATGTGACTCTTTTATTGTCTGTTTCCTTTTAATGTGGAACTCTTCTGTGTGTCCAAGCAGGGCTCACTGGGCTTTTCTTTTATTTTTTAACATCTGGAAATAGTAATGGTAATATCTGTGTTTTGGAATAGGCTTTAGATAGGTGATATGCACTAATAAATTTAGGGCACTCATTTTTGGTTCCTTCTTCTGCTGCAGACTTTCAGCTTTGCATTTTCCACTTCTCACAAATACTTACTTATCTCTTCTAACATTCCCTTTCTGTACATTTTCATAATTTGAAACCTCCTACAGGTGTAAGATAAAAACGGGAAACTGAATAGTGGACACCTCATGTCATGGGAAAAATTCTTCACTTTTCTTCTATGCCTCTACCATTGTCCCGAGTGCTTTGGCTCTAAGAAATTTCATCCCCACATCAAGTTTAAATATTAATGCAAAGTTAGTTTGGCTTGTTACTGGCTCATCTGGCTATTGATTTGTTCGATTCTTGCTATTCTTTTGTTCTGGCAGGTCTGATCAGCTGGAGGACAAGGCATGTCTTCAAGTCTGAGAGGAGCACCTATCCTCTCCACATTCGGTTTTAGGGAACCACTACATAAGAGTGAACTCATATATTTAGTAACACTGAGTGACTAATGCATGGTTACATATAGGAAATTCCCAGTTATCCAAAACTCCATTTATAAACAATCTCTGTAATTCCATCTTCTCTTGACTGCTGATCATTTGACATCAACTTTATCCAAATACCCAGGATAAACCAAATGTGGTTTGGCAGCCAGGTTTCTGTTATATTTAAGCTTGATTCATAATGTGTCAATAGTCTGGTAATGACACATACCCACTTTTCCATAACGTACTCAAAAACCTGTGGATAAAACACGAGTGCATAAATGCTAGGATTGTTTTGCTTCAAATTGCAGTGGTAGGAGAAAATAAAGTATTTTTAAGATCACACAAAAACACATTTTCAGATTACTTAGTTACAAAGGACTGTGAGGAAGGCAGATGTCTCCTTCTCTAGTGTTCAGCAAGAATCTTTGGCACAGAAATGCCCCTTTCAGGCAGGAGAAGAAAACCAAGGAAAATAAGATGTTCCTGTGTCGTGCAAAGGTGTATGTACCCAGCTCAGAGCAGGTGTCAGGAGCAGGGAGGCTGGTGGAAGAAAAGCAAGGGGAGTAAAAACCAGGCCTCAGAGATGGAAAAAAAAAACCATATATTTTTTTTTCAGAGTCCCCAAGAAGAATTTACAGTTTGCTACAGCACAAAAAACCCAATGAACTGATGGCTAGAAAGGGAACACACCTGGAAACAAGGGATCCTTCCTACCAGCAGACAGGCATATAGACAGTATGTCTATATTGAGATTCTTTTACATATGTCTACTTCATGTTTTGAATGTATTGTTCTATTAAAGCCTAATCTCCATGTTTCAAAACGCTTGTGGTGTATTTTGATGAGTGCAGGAGAGGTTCAGGAAGATTCACTAGAGTTCTCACTGATGATAGTGATTTTGAAGTAGGTTTGCAAAAATTCCTTTCCAAGGAAAATACAATTTTTAAAGTTCGTGGGGATTTTTGCTTGATTTAGAATTGATTTTTTTCTTGTCTGAAGCAGAGATACAAAAATCTGTGGGTATTTGAAATTTGAATACTTTCAGACTAAAACCCTTGTGGAATTTCATCTGTAGCCTAGATTAAACTTCCACAAACAAGTAAATGATTGTGAACTTACGGGAAGTACCATTTTTCTGTGGAATGTCACAATTGTCTCAGTTAATGAGAAGATCCTGGCTTTCTAAAAGTTTTCTTGGCTTATTGGATTTTTTCTTCCTGACTGCTTAAGAAATTCCTGCTGATGACAAATTGTCTTTGTATGAAGTGTGAACCAGCATCCCTCTGACCAGTTGTGGTTAGCAAAATTCCCACACTATTTTTGCAATAACAGTGTTTGCCAGACAATTCAGTCCAAAATTCTATTAACATTAGTTATGCTTTGCCTAATGAACTTACTCTCCTAGTTCCCCCATATTCTCAATGCAGTTTTTAATGGAATCTAATATAATTCCTTTTATGTTTAAAAAATCAAAGCTTTTTAGTTTTTTTTCTTTTTTTTAAAGTAAAACACAGATTCAGAAAGCTCGGATTCAGACTGTTGCTTCACTCCAAGTCTTCATAGCTGTGACAGTTCACATCACTTAATGCTATAGGGCCTCAAGTGTTTCTTTATTTTGGGTAATTGGAAGAGATAGACCAGAGTCTTTTTCTAGGCCTTCAGCTGAGAATGAATACTTTGGTTGGGATTTAATGTCAAGATTCCCGATGAATTCAGGAACAAATACCTAAAATGCACTGTTGGATCTTTGGTCTGTCGAAGATGTGTTTGGAGAAGTCTCTCATTCTCTTGCTCAGTTAGTGTGTGACCTTCGGTAAATCCTTCCACTTCTCTTTTCTCCACTTTCAGTCTGTAAAGGATGATAATGGTTACCGAATCTCTTAGGTTTATTGTGAAAATTAATGGACTAATAATTTTCAAGCCCTCTAGCTCATAAAAAGATACTTCAGATTATTTTTCCCCCTCTTATTAATGATCTCAGAGAAGTTTGAGATAATGAGTAAGAGATGAAAATATATCTCCCATTATTATTTCCAAGAAACATCCACCACTTCTAAATCATAAAAAAGAAGCACAGATTGTTTGACAGGGTTTCCAACAGTGGCTATGAATGATTATTACTGAAATTGCTGAATCATTCTGCACAATGTTTTATGTTCTTTAGAAAACCACATGTTCAGTAAATCACCCTGAAACTCCAATCTTTCTTAAATTAACAAATGAGTTTTATCAGACCATTAATTTAGGCTTTTAAAAATTTTATGCAACTTCTATAGACTTGTGCGAAGAATTCAATATGCTTGGTCATCCTGCATTGATTTTAAAATTCAGAAGTATCAGCCTGAGCTTTAACAGCACCTAATTGGTTTGAACGTCCTTTAGCTTAAAGGCCTTAATTTGCTTTAACTGATACATGTTTAGGGAGGAAAATTTACAGTCTCAAGTAAAAGTGGTGAAAGGCAACAGAATTGTACAATGGCTTTAGGGAACAAAGGATGTAGATAAAGGAAGATAAAGTGGATTTGGACACAGTTCACTTGGAAGATCAAAAGAAACAAGTATATATGATGCTCCCAAAAGCCACAGGTGGTATGAATATCTTGCTGTCATTTGTGCCTTTGGAAATCTAAAGCCTTGGTTCTTCTCCTCCTGAATTCAACAGCAAACCTCTTGATGACTTTGTTGGAGAAAAATCAAGCTTTAATCATTCCAGGTCCTATGTTATCTTGGTCAGAAAGTCCATCCTTCACGGTGGTAGACTGATGTCTGACAGACTAATGTTAATGTTCCTAGAGCTGATTGCTGGTGTCTTTAAAGGGGTAGATACCTTCAGTGTTTTCTATTAGGGAACCACTGGTTTTGGAGAATAAGTGGTCTTTTGAATTGCCCAAAACACAAGAGGGAAGACCAGTACAAGTTAGAACTTGCAGCTTCTTTCAGGTATTTCTCAATCTCTTTAAAGTATGCTTACCAAATTAGTATCATTTGCTCTTTAAATCCCTCTGGAATTTACGTGTTCCAGGAATAACCTGTGCTTTCCACTATCCACTTTTACTTTTGTGGAAGAAGTAATGTTGGGTATACTGGCAGTAGCCTGCTTTGTCGCTGTGCTGATAGAGAATAGTATGGCCACAGAAATGGTACAGAATGGTTGAATCTTGAAACAAAGTCTTTCACTGAATTTTGTTGTTCATATTAATCACTATTATCTTTTCTTGGTTGAAAACAGCTTGATATCTTCCTAGCTGCAAACTCTGTTACATACAATGAAATGCTGTACTAAGAGCTCTTGAGGAATTAACTCTCATTGCTGTCTTCTTTCCTGTGTGTGAGATGATACAATGCTGAATTTCTGCACAAACATTTGCTTAGAATCTGTTTCTTGTTTTGTTAGCATCCTGTTCTGACCAAGAGAATTAAATGTTTGTAAAATCAGATGCTATTTGCAATCGAAGAGGAGATTGATATCTGGTCCTACAACATCATAGACATAATGGTGGGTCTTTAGAAGCTGCATTCTAAGAACAGGTGGCCTAATTGGCTCTTTCACAGCGCTGATAAAGAAAGCTGACAGTGGTTGCTGCCACTGTCATCTTTCATTTGTAAGGAAAACTCTGGGATCATACTCATATATGCTAGTGTCTCACCCTTATTCTATGGGAAATCTGATGCAATTTCTAATTCTTTTTTCTGTTTTATGTTGTCATTCTAGTGAACAATTTGATAAATGCATTCAATTATGTTTTGGGTTTTTTAATACAAAACTTGCTCAGGCCAGCACTTGAACAATCTGAAACCCCCTTCTTACTTACTCTGCACTGGACTTTACTGAATCACAGAATCAACTAGGCTGGGAAAAAGCTTTGAGATCATCGAGTCCAGCCTATGACCAAACACCACTTTGTCACCTACACCGTGGCACTGAGTGCCACATTCAGTCTTTTCTTAAGCACCTCCAGGGACAGTGACTCCCCCACCTCCCTGGGCAGCCCAGACTGAAATGTCTTTTTATAGACAACCCAGATTGAAATCCGAGTCTGAATTTTCACATTATGTATTCCCTCTGTTTTACTTTTTTCCCATACTTCCCCGAGTAAATTTCCAACCTTTCAAAACCTTCACATTTTTAACATTTGGTTCCCTTACTTTGACAGAGAGTATCTTTTAGGGTGGTTCGTGCTACAATAACAGGCATGTATAATCAAATTTCTGACTAATAATAGTAAAATATCACTTTGTTTCATAGTTTTCATCTGTCAGTATTTGTAGACTTTTTCATAAAGGTGAAAATAATTTCTGTGCAGGCAAACCATGCAGTCCTCTGGTGAACCATTGTGTTTCATTAACCTGGGGGCAGGGGCAGATTTTAAGAAAGGCAATAGCTGTATGATGGCTCTAAGGGGAAAAGAAATTCTTTTTTTTGTGTGTGTGTGATGTTCCTCTTGAGCTTTCTACACTTACTGCTCCAAATAAGACTCTGATCTGTGGTAGGTGCTGAGTAACGTTTGGCCCACAGACATACCATGGACCAGTTTTGAATGGCCCTTGAAGGAATCACCATGGCAGTAGACGGTCATGCTCTTCACTTCTGAGACCTGTTGACCTGTGGCCTTTAGGTCAAGGTCTCCTGCTGCCAGACTACACTGCAATTGTTGAATTTGTGGGCAGCTTCTCAGGCAACCTGTGCTAGGGTGCTGTTTCCTGCCTGTTGGACAGCAACAGTGAGAGCTGCTTTGTGTGGAGGTCTGCAACACTGAAGAGTCAGTAAATTCAACTTGCTTCCCAAGGGGACTTTGGGAGGGTCATAGACCATCTCCAGTACTTTGTCCTATTCAAATGTCTGTACAGAAAATCATTATAGATCAATCTTCCTAAGGTCTCAGAATCCTGACCCCTCTTATCAGCAGAGTATGAACAAGAACTTCAAAGTGTGGAAGATAGAAAGAAATTGGATTTGTGCCTGGATAGGACTAGACTAGCTTACAAGATGCAATGGAAATGTACCTGCCAGGGGGAAAAAGGTCATTTGCTCAGAGGTAGAATTCCTGTGATGTACTTAACTGGGAGAAAGTTGTTCTTTGAACTACCTTTTGTATTCAAGGTACTGCAGACTGCTGTGCAATAATGAATTAGAACTGCAGCACCTATATAAGCAAAGGTATCTCCAATTATACATTTGGCAAAAACTTGTGTCTTGTCTACAACAAGCTGAAAATGGTATGACACACAGAGATGTTTGATTTGGGACCAGAATGTATTGCCCTCCAAAATTGTCATGTAGTCTTAAATATCTATCTAGAACCAGTGGCAATCATCAAACTCTCCTAATCTTTCCTGAACATGTGCCTCTATTAGATAAAAATTTATTATATAATGCCAAATTTGTTATTATAAAATATTCTAGCTAAATCTGAACCCACCCAGCAGCCCACCACTTTCTGGTTCTTATGTATTCTTCCAAAAATATTAATAATTTAATATATACTCTTAAGTAAGACAGCTGCACAAACTCTTGAAAAATTGTTAAGAGAATATTACTTATATTGGCTTATAAGTAAACAGGTGTTGTAGAAAAAAGCAAAATTTAGTCAATGTTAAATCAACCTCAAAACTATTCACACGCTAATGAGGGTTTCCATCAAATTTGTCAGCCAGAGCTTTTTTTAAAACAAAAATCTTCCAACCCACTGCTTGAGTAGGGTTAGCCAGGCCTATATTTTTGCACCAACATAGACAGATACTACATATTTTCTGTGGCTCTGTCCTTGCTGTGTCTCCACACTGTACCCTCTTAATGACTCTACTGAAATGATTTAGTGATGTTGGTCAAGAAAGAAATCTGAGGGAAAGCACGGCTGTTTCCTATCCACTGGTTATGATCCCCTCCCTCCTGGCTGGCAGAGCCAAATGCAGAGTGGGGCCATATTTTTTCTTATCTTTGAGAAGTAAAATACAATTTAGTCTATAATGTGGCCCAAAGCTCGCACTAGTCCTAGCCTTAACTATTAACATGGAAAAGACTTCTTACCAAGCCATTGTAACAACAGCAAAAACCAAATGCATAACCTCAACTGTTACTCTTGAGCACTTCAGAGAAATGCATTAGTTAATTACTAACTATTATTACTGCCAGCTGGTACCTGGTTAAGTCTGCAGTTTATTTTACTACAGCCTGCTGTGGAATAATTCTTCTGTTCCATGGTGTGCAGATGTTTTTCTTAAATCTGAGAAACTCTGTGTAGAGGTAAACACACTGGTTGTTTTTAATGGGATGTTCTTTTATGAGCCCTTATCTCTCAGCTGTATTTCTCATCTATCCTGTTACCTACCCATTCTCCAACTGTTTGTGAACTTAGAGCTCCGTTCTATGCCTGCCTTCCAGTACCTACAGGCAGCATAACAGAGGCAACAGGAGCTGCTTCATACTCTTTCAGAGGTGGCCCCTGTAGGAACATCTCCATTTTACTGTCCCCAACACATTCATTCATTCTTGCAGCCGTAAATGCTGAACATGCAAAACCTGATTCTTAGCTATACCTCTATCACACAGGAGCTCTGGTTTACTTATTTCAGTAACCATAACAACATCGATGCCTTTCATCTGAAGGATATCAGTGTGATAAAGAGCTGGTATGAGTAGTAAGTTATCCAGTTTAGTGGTCAAGTTGGGTTGGAATAAAAAAGGATACCAAAGTCTACTATCTACCTCAAGCTAAAATGTTTTGTTGTTTCTTCTAGGTTACATAAGATCTGTTTCTTCTTAATTAGAAATTTTATTTGTGTTTTTAAAACACAGTGTTTTGATTTATAATTTTTTTTCTGTTGGAATTCTCTATGGGAATTGCTATGGTAGACTTCAAATAGCTTCAAATGACACTTTTACTTATTTCCATCGTATACGGAAAAAAGCATTTACTTGGTTTTATTGTCCTGTCTTATTGCAAGTATTTATACAATCATCATCCCAGCCATATTTATGAACTAGCTAGAAATCACTTGGACTCAGCAGCAACTGCATTCTACTAAATGGATGCAAGGTAAATGAGGACCCTCTCAATTTAAGAACTGCTTTTCACCTTTCTGCTGAGAATCTCACAGAAGTAAAGTTTATCATGACACATCCTCTCTTAACCTTAGAGACATTTATGCACTTTATATTTAATTTATATTAAATTAAAGGTTTCGTAATGCAGCAGTTGCTAAACAAATACTTTTAATGACATAACACATTCATAATGGAGATTTAAAAGAAATGTAAATATATTTCATACAAAAGTTCAGAGAAAGATGAGGGGCAAAGGCAAAATAAATCCACAAGAGGTTTTAGAATGAAGTAGCAGAGATTTTGGCTTCCAATTTTGTGTGAAGTATAAAAAAGTAGAAACAAGAACTTTTCTTACTGTCTCCTTCTCTCCTCTGCCTCCCCCACTTTGCAAACCTCAACACATTAAATTGCTTTCTAGTTTTAGGTAAACAAAGTCCTGATGTACTACATAGTGGCAAGTATAACAGGGAATACAGTGAAGCTTTAGCTTTAAAAAAAACCCAACCAAGCAAATCTTATCTCTATGGCCCTAAAGTTTTGCGCGTGTGTGTGCTAAGTGATTCTGTGCTGGTATTGGATTGCTAAATTGTTCATAATTGAACATTTACGAACACTTGGTATATATGGAGTTTTTGATTTATGAAATGGGCCCAGTGGTCAAAAGATATATGGTTAGTTTCAGTAATATATTTGTCTGGTGGCACCTGATCTATTAATCAAGAGAGTGATTTTCCAGTCAGGCAAGTGCTTTGCAAGTAAGACTGATTTATAAGCGTAGAAAATAATGGATAGTTCATGTACCTGATTTATAAGTAGCATTACTGTCATACAGATGGTTTGAAATGCAATAATTTATATGTTGGATGTAAATATCTATTTTCTTAATAAAAATGGACTGATTTATGTGACCGATTTGTAAATCTTTATTCTAGATTTTAGCAGAAGTCATGCTCTGATATACATTATTTCTAAAACAAGCTATTTTCCAAGGCCCAAATTTTGTAATCACAGTTTAGCTTATTGATATTTACTTTACATTCTTCTCGCTTCATGTTCTTACGAAGATAAATTACTTTCTTTGTCCTTTTTAGGGTGCTGCCGTGATGAATGTTGTCTATGGGTGGTTTTCTATCACTTCACACCTTCTGTCATAGTGATGCTTTCTGCACAGCCTTCATATTTACCAATAATTTCTGACCTCTGTTTATGTCTGGATGCCACTTCAAGAGCATCTAGTGCTTTTTCTTAGTAGCTGCATACAAATTACCACAGCAAATAAACTAATGAATGGATAGAAGGTGTAGCCAAGGATTGATAATACTTCACAAATCTGTTAGTGGCTTGGGAATTTGGGCTATAAACCAAGTACAATACTAACATTTCAGTTGCATAATTAAATAGAATAAATTTGTTCCATCTGAGATCAAAAGGAAAAGGTGCCCGTAAGGTGGAACTTTCTGTGGTTTTTAATCAGTGTTGGATTATATCTAAAATGTATTTCTCGTATTTAATCTTCTTTTTTTTCCTCTTCATACTATTCATCTGTTGAGGACCTTCACACAATTTTTACTGAAGTCTGTACTCCCCAGAATATTCTTTGCACTAGTGGAATTCTTGAATAAAGAGCAAAAATTTTGAGACCTTATATAAAAAAAAAAAATCTTTTAACTGAAAATGATACAACATATTTGAGTCCATTTTTGGGATAGCTTCAAAAATATTGTTAATTTGGAAGCCTACAAGCAGTACTTTACACAAACAGTGTCTGATTGAGCTATTCATAGTGGGAATTCAGATCATTATTGAAATGCTTGCTATTGGTCATCTGGCTTTATTTGCTGTTTAATGGTTTAATCTTCACAGAGTCTCAACAAACAGCTACTAAATGAGTTGTGATTGCAGTCATGACAAACATATGCAGGAACCACAACTCAAGCTTACTAATTTGTGGGGGAATACTGTCAGGAAGAGGGGTGAGTGAGAGTTTGCAGCACTGGATCACTGGATGTGTAGCATTGCAGCAGTACCTTGAGGCCCTGACTGTAGTCTGAACTCATTTTGCAAGGCAACTGTCAAGGAGAAATGGGAACACTTCAAGGATATGAATAATCCAGAACACTTTCACGTTAAAGTTAGGGACAGATCTCATTACACTATAAATGGAGATGCAGAATGCCATTAGAGAGAAAATGGGAGGTATGACACCTTCAGTCAACGGTTAAATTCTTGACTGTTTGAACAGACATCCCAGTTAGTGCACAGCTTATTGGGAATTTATAGCACGATGATGGCGGGCCTAGACCAAGCAAGATTGTCATGGAGTAAAGGCAAATGGAAAGGGTCAGGAATACATAACCTTTCAGGAGCTGTCATACAAGCACATTGGGACCATTGGTCATATCCCTGACCTGCAGAGTTTCAGTTGATAGGATAAATGGATGTGGATGGAGAAGAATTCTGGAAGTCCACAGCAATGCAGTGATTGGGCCAAGGCCAGAGGGAGTGAGAATGAAACACAAATATATCAGTCCTGTGATAAGTGGATGTTCACAGATCCATGAATAAAACTTGGTTCATGTTCTCCTTTTCTAGTCTTCAGTCACTGCACATCAAACAAAATGAATCACAATAAACAGTAGAGGGTTTTGTGTGGCAGGAACTTTAAGCAGATCTTATGTTAATTAGAATGAGCTAGAGTAGCTTCAAATCCTGTAAAGAGCATCATTTTTATGATCAAATTCATGTTGAAGAGATTCACTAACAGCACATTAACTCACTGTAAAAGATCTGATAAAGTTTAGATGAGCTACACAATTGACTATATTTCTTGGAACATTAATTATAATTTAAACTTTTATATGCTTACAACTGTTACTTTGAGAATAAAAGGACAATTTAAAATTACAAAACATTAGGTTTTTATGGATTGTGCTTCATTTACACTACCATATCTTTAAATTATTGTGGGATTAGATACTGTAACTTCAATTTATAGCTGTCTGGAAAATTTCTGTGAGTTTTTGTATGCTGAAAATTTGTAGCTGGAGAAATATTTAGCAATCATTTTCTCAAACTCTGTGTTTGAGAAACTCACTCTGTGCTCTGAAAGCTGGAAAGAAATATTTTGGTCTGACTGAAATCTGAACATGTGGTTTGACAAATCAGAGAAAAGTTTGGTACCAAAGTTGGAGTTTGGTACCAAACTGGTCTCCAGTGTTAGCACATAGAAAGAGTTCTGTTATCTTGAAAGTCCTGCTAACCTCATGGCTTGGGCTTCCTCTCTGAACTTCAATATTCATGACACTTTGTTTCCTACCTTGGCCTTACTCTTATCTGTCCTTGGGCGTATATGCAGAAGCCCTACGTACTGACTCCAAGGAATGGGCAAATAACATCAAACTATAATTTTCAGACCTAAGTATTCAGACTATATTTGCAGTATATTTGGTGAAGAAAATTTTGTGTCCAGTTAGCTCAAAACATCTCTTTTCTGTTTGATTTTAAAAAAACTGTTTTAGTCAATTTTGAAATGCAAGAATATTTATATTATGTCTGTGTTTCCAGACATATTCTGTATTTTCACCTTTTCTCTTAAGAGCAACACATTTTCTCTTGCAAGTTTCCATTCCAATTCATTAAAAAAAGTCTCAGAATTTCTTATAGGACAAGATCCATGATTGACAACGAGTTTTACCTCCAGCTGTTCCACAAATGTTTGAGTAGGCACAAGGCTTTGAATTCACACATTGAGTTAAGCTGTAGTGCCTATATAGTTACTCTTGAGGGTCTTCATCAGTACCTGTAGTAGGTTTTTTTGGATTCTAAATCTGAAAGGACAACATACTGGGTTCTGAGCTAGTGTAAACCATTGCTGACTGGAGCCTCCCAGCATTTACATCAGTTCTTTGTTAATTTCACTGATGTTGCCTTCTCATTCACCCTTTACATCCACAACCACTTTAATGGTGTTATGTAATTCCCTAAGCATTTCTGTTAATTTCTCGCTTTTTATTTTTAACATTTCTAGAAATAAATATTCACACAGTACATGAGTGTCTTGTCTTCCTTCCCTTTCCTTAAAAGGGTTTGTTTACTTCCCATGGTCAGATTATGAATATAGGCTACAAAATTATCATGAGTACCAGAATGTTCCTCACAGCTGCAACTCTTACTCTCACTCTGCTCCGGTACTATTTGTCATGAGCCTTTTTTAAGATGAAATTAATGAAAAACATCACTGGATGAATTACTCAGTTCTGAGTGTGTGTGTCTGTGGGCATCTAGGACTTGGGAGGAGAGACCTTTTGGAAATATCTACTGTTGGCAAGCTGTAAAATTTCCTTCTAACATGAGGAATCTTACAAATGTGACTAACAAGTGAGGGTAATACTGTTTGTACAGTGCGTCACCAAGAATTACACACTCATTTTATGTGAATTTGCTTCCTCTGTCATAGAAACATAGTCCCTATATAATTAACTCTTTTCCTGATGACTAGATCTTTGTGTTTAGGCCCTCTTTCTAAAGTACTGCAGTAAAAGTCTTAGTTGTGATCTCTTGGAATATTAAGTTAGAGGTTGAAGCTCTGTGGTAACAAACACACTGGCTTTGGTAAAGGGCACAGAACCACTGGAAAGAAACAAAGCTGGCAGAGTGGCAACCAGGGTATTATCCACTATGTGCCCTCTCATTTGGAGGCTTCAATTCCTTCCCCCACTTGAATCAGCAGGTACAGAGATCCAAGAAAGTAAACCCTGAATGCTGGGACAGAAATGAGCAACAAAATTGTGCTTGAACCTCCAAGGTTTGGCTCCTATCTAAGGCCAAACACAGAACCCAGCATTGTTTTTCTATTTTACCTAAGCAGTTTGCCCATTTTTCCTCTACACTTTTGCTTGTATTTTGAACATCAAGCTGAGCACATAAGCAGTAGGATACATTGCACTATTAAACTGCATCACAATTACTGGGATCCAAGCACCAAGCTCTGCAGTGGCCACCAGGAATTGCACATTGCTGAAAGAGTATTATGACCAATGGAGTTTAAATAACATGGCTATTGGACTACAGTGTATGCAATTCCAAATTTATTTTTGACAAAAGTGAACCCCAAACAGTGTTGAAATACTGAACTCTTACATTCCACTGTGTTGAGCTGCAATGGAAGTCACATATTTAAATATTTAGGGAAATATTAGGAATTCTTGGAAAATTCAGTGACTATAGCAGTTAAACCCTGTTGTGAAACATAAAATACTTGCCACATTAAAGCAATACTTGCCATTTGAAGGATTATGATGTACAAAATTGTGAACTGTTACTGCAGCTGAAGTTGCCTTAGAGTTTTAATGTAGGTTTTGGTGTAGGGCTCTGGAAGAGGTCACTGGGAGGCTTTAGCTTCAGGTGCTTACACTAGCCCTCTGCTAGAGACTGCCAAGCCCACAGTATGCTTAGCACAATGTTCTCATGCACAGCTCAGACAACTTAAACATGAGGAGTTCAACCTCAGAGGCCAGAGCACGAAATGACACCACTGAGATGCATTCGTGTATTTCTTTCTGTTGTTCTCCAAGGACTACTGCTGGGTAAAATAATGTTATAAATTGCAACAGGATGATTTGCTGGAGCTCATCTCCTAAATCCATCCTAGTTTCATTTTAGTTACAGCTCCCTGGCTTTCTTTATAACACAGTCTGAACTGAGATGCTGAGACTGTGAAATGACAAACTGGGGAAGAGCTTGAATAAGATGGTTGCTTTAAGTATTCTAGGTTATATTTACAGATGTGTTTTCTTTGTTTCTACAAATACAGCTGAATTTTTTTTTGTTGTTGTTTGTTATAAAATGTAAAAAGGATGACTGACTTGTTAGCATAGCATTTAGAAAGCATTTACGTCTTTTAGTGACCTCAATCCCACATTTGGGTGACTAAGAGCTGCATTGCTATGAAATTAATGTAGATGCACATTTCTTGACTGGTGTGAACTACCAGAATATGCCTGATTGGAGGCAAATGTTATCATTTTTTGAGAGCTGAAGGTCCAACTGATGTTTTATTTGCATGTGCCAGTCAGCAGAATAAGGAGAGTGTCCATTTCCCAGCAGATCTACTTGGGTCCAAACTTTGTGCCTGCTGTGTCCTTTGTTAAAATTGTGCTAGGGAATTGAAAGGGGGGAAGGGCCAGGACCATTACTTAAAGAATTTCTAGTGATGTCTGTCATGTCATTAAATACCAGTGTTTTGGAGAAATCAAGCTTTCCCCCTGTACTTTGTAATATTAAAATTGGTAGAAGTCAAATAGCCGGCTTGCATCATACCTTTTACTATTTGACTAGACTACAGTCTGTAATAAAATTCAGCTTCAAGCATGAATCATAGTTGGTAGAAGAACAATGAACTTTAGTAACCACTCTAATAAGCCTCATGCTTTTTGTGCTCACAGGTGTACATATATAGGTTAGACTTCCTGTCCCTTGGCCAGGAACATGGGCTTCGATCAATATTTTATGGCTGCTGTGGTCCTGAAAAGATGTATGTGTTTGCTCACTTTTACTTTTATGGTTTTGCTGAATATATTTAGTAAGACGTGCTCTTCATTTAAGGAAATGAAGCAGCAGCTGTTGCTTGGAATGAAAATTTTGTTCAGCTGAGGAGGTGTAAGTCCAAAGCAACATCCCAAAATAGAGGGATACCTTCAATTGTTAATACAGCTGTAATGTTTCAAAGCTGATAACACAGTTTTGTGATTCCCAGTGAATTTTAGTGTTACATATTTTTTGCTGTGCCAAAATCTGAGAGCAGACACTCTGGATCACTGAAGCTGGCAGAAAATGGTGAGTCGTTGACTGATGCCAAGATATAACATCTGTAGGATAAAAACCCACCACTGAAGTCTGTGCTTTTGGGGAGTAATTTGCTTAAACAGCTCATATTTATGTCAGCAAAACCCTCAAGAATGTTTATCCTTAATTGCAACAACATAAATGTTGATAATCAAGGACTTCAGGAAAAATTTACAAAAATGACAGTGTTCTCTAACTAAATTATTAAACATCACATTACTTTCACATATGAATCCCAATGAGCTTCTGTACTTACATGCCTAGGAATTACTTGGCACTGATCACAGGAAAAATAATTCTTTGTGAGAAGGTGACAAGTGTGATTTTGAAATCCAGACTTCTGAAAAATTAGTGACTTTATTTCCTGGCATTTGCTGATGGGGAAAAATAGTGTTACTGAAGATATTTTATGGTAGAATGAATTGAAAGGAAAGAGAGCAGGCTACCACTACAGCAATGATGGGGGAGGAGGATGGGTCTGGACTTGAGCGGGGGAAATCCTATCCATTCCTCATTACATGAGCCAGATTGTGCCCCCCTGCAGGGGTGTGCCAGAGAGTCTCCTTGTAAATCCGTGGTAGCTGTAAATAAAAGGAGAGAGAGAATTAAAATGTCTACTGGTTAATGCTTAATATTTTACCAGGTCATCTTTCCAAGAAAAAGATTTAGGACGTGCATGTGGTATGAACTGCTTTTCTGGGAGAAAGGAGGGAGAGATGGAGGGGTTAAATTAGTGCTTTGTGTGTTGTGTGGTGCTGAGGTATGGGAGAAGGGAAGAGAGATGACATCTGGTGCTGATCTCAAACACCCACGCAACGAGATGAATAGATCATCACTCCATCCTTAATTCCTGTTTACTAGGAATTCCAGTTCTTTGCTGGAATTGTGTCACTATGCAGAATAAATCAGTATGCAAGCCAGGTTGCTTTACTTATGGTACATTTCTTTAGTACAAAAAGGGAAGAAGCAAAAATCATAGTATTTTTAATTTAATTTAAACACAGTTAGAAGGAAAAATAAGTTAAAACCCACTGTCCTTACGTAACACCTCATCTTTTTATCACATGCAAAGCTCTCTTCATAGGTTAAGATCCCGAAGAGAATTTGACTATGCTGGCCATTATTTCTTTTCTCCTGCCACATAACTTAGAATTTTCTCTATGGCAGATCTGTGGGGATTAGCTATTAAGTACTCTTTGAAGTCTTGGTCTCTAGGTGAATGTTTTGGAAGATGGCAGGCTTTGCAGTATATTTCTAAGGAAAACAAGAACAACTGTATTTTAACCTCTGAGTCTTTCACAACTAAAGACTGTAACTTGAGGTGTTTCACTTGCCTGATCTTGTTGACAACCTGATGTTTTCAAGTGTTATTGGGCAGGTAGGAATGACTACTGAGCTACCTTGAGGTTTAGTTTGCTTCTGCCAGTTTATGGTGCTATGGGGGAGGGTGTTAGGTGTTCTGAGCCATCAGGAGCTAGAGATTCTTTTGCTCAGAAACTTAGACCAGTGCTCTTTTACCCCATTTATTCTCACTGGGCATTTGTCTAGTTGTTTTTCTTTGCCTCAGCCTGCTAACCTGCATTTTACCAGTTGAATTCCATTCTGCTTTTTTTCAGACTTCTCTTTTGCTTTTTTTCAGGATCATTTTGAATTCTCTTTGTATCCTCCAGCATACTGGCAATCACTCCCAGCTCGATGTACCTGCAAAATTAATAATCTTACTGTCTTTTCATCAGCCAGTTTATTAAGGAAAGCATCAAATAGTCCTGTACTTAGGATAGGCCCCTGTGGAATCTTGTGGCGGGTATGCCAAAGATGGTTTCAGAATCAGTTCCCATAATGAACTATACATATTGGCTAATAAACCTTTTATAATTACTTTTTATATTGCTTTGGGAGCTCTAATGTGTGGTTTCCTCATAAATTTTGTGGCATAATGTACTACCTTAACAATTAGTTCTTGAGTTTCCTTGACTGAAGAAGTTAACTTGCGTTTTTATTTCTTCTAAGAACACAAACAACTGTAAGATTGATAGCAAGACCCTTTTGGAATTAGGGCACTGTAAGTGATGGGAAGGCTTGGAGAAGCATCATGCTAGCTGTAAGAGTGACAATGAAATTGGAAACTCCCCTAATATCTGCAATTATACACGCTGCATTCCAGACGGTAAGAAGATTAGGCTGATTTATGCTCACCTGGTTCCATAGACTGGTCATGATAAAAATCTCCCTGACTCTTCTTGGATAGCTTGTATGTGGTCTGAACCTGGAATAGCTGATAACCAGAGGGATCTTCCTCTTACCTTGCCAGGGGTTTAATGCTAATAGCTTTTCTTCAGTAAGTTCCAGTAGTTGTTATGGATAGGAATAGATGCTATTTTCTATTTTTTTATTGCTGTGCTTAGGAAAACTCAAGGGAATGTGTTGTCAGGGGCCTCAGAGATACGGAAATAGTCACCTTGCAGAACTCATGCAAGGGGCCAAGTTATTGACCCCCAGAAGTCATGCAGATGCTGTAAAAGGAGGCATAGCATATTCTTAAAGACAGAGGACATCTGATGTAGTAAGTTCACCCGGTACCGTGCCATATAAAATAACTGGTTAGGGCCTGAAAGGAGCACTGCAAATTTTATCTATTAAGCTTGGCTTGGTACCATGTGACTGTCAATACCTGGACCTAGGCTGGTTGTTTCCAACCAGTCTGGGTGTTTACACTGTGCTTTGCTCATGTTTCTGTTTTCGGGGTTTCCAGAGTAATCCACACTACCCTGGTTTGTCTGTAATCAGTAGCATACCCCTGCTCATACATGCTGACACTTTTGTATCAGTTCAGGCAAAGGCAACCTTCAAAGTTTGCCTTTACTTGCTGCTAACATCTCACTTCTTAACTGAAAGCTGATATTTCTGTACACTCGGAAGTTTGGTACCCTAGATGTTGTCTTAAGTACAAATCTGAAGAGAGGCTGAAAAGCAGAGATTTCATTTTATCTTTATTTTTGGGTGTGGCCTAATGGTGCAGAATGAGCTATGTGTGTGGATTCAGCCATGTGCCAGTCTCGGCTCCAAAACATACCAGAGGGTGCTATTCTGCATTTTATTAAAAGTCCTGCAACCCCTCTTAATAAAACCTGATATCTGCTATCTGCAAGTGGTGTCCTTAAGAAGAAGTGAGGTTCCATTAACTTCATCCAAAATCGTAGGACTTTGCAAGAAGCCTTGCATAGGTTTGGATGGATTGAAAGAATTTTGATGTGCTTTGAGCAAATAGGAAACCTTCTGAGCATATGAAGTCGCACAGACCACAACAGCTGTGCTCACAGGCTGAAGTATTTTGCACACCATGGGTCACTGTCCTTAGTGGGTCATAAGTCCTTCTGAGCAGGAATCAGCAGACTTTGCAGGCGCTCTCTTGATGATGAAATTCCCTGTTGCCACTAGAATCTAAAGAGGATTTAAATGCCAAAATCATTATAGGATATCAAACAAGCAACAGCCTCTTATGCTTGCGTGCATATTTTTGTGTGTGATTGACTTGTGTCTGTATCACATTTATATTTAATAAGTGCCTTAATAAATAAGTATTTGATAAGATCTGTCTAACAAGAAGTATCTCTGGCACCAACAGGGGAAAAGCACCGGTACAGGCATAATGATACATTCCTGCATTTGTAAAATGTCCTCCTGTGTGCAGTTTAAGACTGGCACTTAGTGAAGGTAGTTTTCATAGCTGTAGACCACCATGGCTTTAAGGGAAATTTAATATCTCTAATTAGAGGAAATACTGCCTTTCTCTGCAAGCCTGTCCTTAGTAATTGAAGAATAATGTGTTAAACCATTATGATCATTAAATATATGAAGAGGAGGGTACACTTATTTCAGTTCCCCTTTAAAAAATGGCTCATTAATAATTTAAAACCCTTTGCTTCAGGGTATTTTAAACACCTAACTAAAAATTAGACTCCTAATTACATGTTAACAGTACAGTGGCAAAATGGGAGGGAAGAAGAGAATCATAATTACTCATTCTCCTTGGCCTTATTTCAGCAAGTCATTTAAACACGTGGTTTAAAACCTTCAGTAGTCAGAGAAGAAAAGGACTACAGGCACTCAGCAGCATAAAGGCAGCAGCCACAGGAAAAATGAAACTGCAGTGTGTAAATTCTGTTCTATAGTTCTTGCTGTCAGAAACGTCTGAAGGGTTGAGGTTCCGTTTCAAGAGAGACTTTGAATTTGGAATGGAATCAAAATTGGAGAGAACTGTCTTTTCCAAAGCAAAATAGAAATAAGCATACTATTCTGTATGAATACAGAGATTCATTGTCAATAGAGTCACAATAGTTCATTTTGAAAGGTGGCAGGAGAAGGCTGTCTGGTGCACTGGCCTACTTCCATCATAGATATCCATATGTGCTTTTTGGAAAAGCTTGTGTTCCTGAGATTTGGTCCTGGATAAATGTACTGAATTGCCTAAGATGTAGTGATTGACAGATAGTAGTGGAAAGGATTCATGCTTTTTAAGTAGCTTTCCTAATGCAGTATTCTTTTCTACGAAATAGTGGCAGCTTTTGCTGTTATGTTTCTAATGAATGATGTATGTGCTGAGTACTGGAAAAACAGTTTACTGCTTTGACTCACTCCTGGTGGCAAAAGTATAGCATTTTAACAGCTTGTAAAGAGCTAGAGAAACTTTTTAATGGACTTACACAAACTGGCATCACCAACTGTCATTTCTTCTGTCATTAATGCTTGCATTTCTGCTCCGTTTTTTTCATTGTGTCCAAATGGCCAGGAAAAAAAAAAATCAAAGACAGTAGAAAATAAGAGCATACCCTGTTTTAAGTCCTCCTCTGACGTGTTGTTTTTCTATTTGTAAAAGTACCAGATCATGTTAGTGATGCCTTTGCCTAGAGTGAAGAATAATACAGACCTGTGATGTGTCTGCATATTGCTGGTCTCTTGATGACTGTTAACTGACAGCTCACCTTAGAGGTGCTGGAAAATATTGCAGGCAATATTTTATTTACAGGCTTTAGAATTTGAATTGTTGAATCTGTGATTGGATCAGGGTTGCCATTGTCATTTGTCTCAGAAGCTAGCAAGGCTCAGCTCCCTACTTTAAGAGAGACCTTTCTTACTGTTGTTCTATGAACTCTAGACGGATTTATTGAATGTTCTTCATCTTATTCCCCACGGATTCTTTGGCTAGTTTCAGGAAGTCAAATCTTTAGCTTTTTCATAATCTTTTCACTCTGGAAGCAAAATGATGATATGTTCTATATTGTCCTACAGCAACAAAACATTTGTAGGCTTGTACTCTTTTTCATGTGAAAGAGAGAACCTATCATCAGATTCTCCATTTGCTTGATTCCTTTTGTAAGGTTACCTATTTTGGTCTCCAAAGAGTTGGCAATTTTCCCTGGCTTGTGCAGTTTGTGATGACCTTGTTCCACCTTTATGGCATGTTCTGCTTTCAACAACATTCAAAGCAGAATAGCATCATTTTCTGTAGTTCACAAAGATACTGACAGATTAAAGCTTTCAGACATACAGGCAATACCTAATTTACTGCCACAAAGATAAAGCTCCGCTTGCAAGAGAGGACATTGCAAGCAAGAAATAGAAGAGGTGGAACAGAGAGCAAGACTTGCTTCTCTCCCCTTGAGGCTGGTATGGCGAAGCTGTTAAATGGTGCTGGACGAAGAAAAGCTCATTACCCCAGCAGTTTCCATTGCCTCATGGACAGACTGTTCTTGGTGGGACAGCACCCACAAATTTGGTGTTTTTTATACAAGCAAAGGCCTTGGAAGCATGACCATATCTCAGTCCACAACAGTTTATGAACCTGGACCACAGCCTATCTCATCAAGTCAAGGGCTGATCCTGCTTGTAAATTAGGTGAATGCCTCTATCACTAGGAATGTTGGGACCAAGGCAGTAACTAAAATCAAGAGGCTTTGTCTATGTGTTTTGGTTTTGGTGGGGCTTTTTGTTTTGTTTTGGGTTTGTGGTTTGGTTTGGTTTGGTTTGGTTTGGTTTGGTTTGGTTTGGTTTGGTTTGGTTTTCCCCTAGTCTTCCAAAATATACTGGTTTTATTTAAGCTTCGTTCAGCTCTGTGGACAGCGACCCATCTTCACAGCCTTCCATGGGTTTGGGTCTACATCAGCCATGATATGTTTTAAATGGTGCCAAAGGCCTGTATCAGAGCTGTCAGTAATGTACAGAGATCATCTTTGCCAGCTGTTTCCTCCATGCTGCAGGGCTGGGTGAGCATGGATGTGCAACGTGCCATGTGCTCCCCGTGAGGACAAGGCATGCTGATAGTGCCGTGTGCCTTCCGGGGCCGCTTCACATTCTCCACAGTACAGCAGTAAGGCAGTGTCTGAGGAGCAATTGCTAAGTAATTCAGAGAGCCACAGAGCAACTGGAATGGATCCTAAGACTTACTTAGTGAATGCACAGCAAAACTACTCAAAGGGTTTCTAGTGCATGTGATTAATCATGATGTCCTCTTTTAAGGTTTTTCCTGGTTGTAAATAGAATGAAAAGCGCCTTTCTAGAGGAAGCAAAGTAGTCTTATATCCATATTGAATTCAGTCAAATAATTGCAGATCCTGTATTTTATTACCTTGAATGAAGCAGGAAGTTTCTCTTTGATCATGACTAGGGAGAGGACCAGTGGGGAGAGTTAACTGTTACTGAAGGCAAGTTATTCCTTTCCTTCATGTTGCATCCCTTCCTTGGTTACCCAGACTGAGCTGAGACTTTCTTACACACAATATGCACTTGCATAACAAACAAGAAGTTCAGCAGAAAGATATGCTATAATTTGGGGAAATAAGTGAAATACTGTTTAAGGAGAAAAGAAAAACTCTCACATCAAGTTAGCATTCTAGCACAGAAAAAAAAGGTAACCTAATTTTATACATATATTTATCTGTACTTTTTACTGGCCGATTTTTATAAACAAAGGCCTGGATCTGCCAAAAAGGTGAGGCACTAAAGGCAATACCTTTATTGGCATGAAGACAGCAGAAGTAAATTTAAGCCAAAAAGAAGAAAATCTTTTTTCTTGGGATTCTAAGGAACTTTGACTTGACACTAAAGTGATAGAAGGACCTGATTTTCTTTTTTTCCCCTGTGGTTTCTAGAGTATTTTTTACCTCTGCAGCTTTGAAAGCACTGGACAAAAATGAATATGAATAAATGGAGTAGTCTTAGAGATGGGGAAAGCAGGAACACATAGATGAGTTACTGCATGCGCCAACTTAGCCAGTCAATGCCATAGCAGAGCACTGAACTCAGGTGTCTTGATTTCACCTTGGAGTGTATCACACTGTCCCTGGTGAAACCCTTAAACTCATCTGTGGCTTTGCCAAGACAATAAATAGCTGTTTCCCTAGTGTTTGCCCTTCTATAAATGACCTAGGTGAGGGGGAATTCTTTCCATGAATAATTTAAAGATAGACAAAATTGTGGGAAGAGACACAGGTAATGGATGTAACTCCTAGGATGTGGAAATTTGGGAAATTTTTATAGGAATTGAGACTTCTTGTGGAGGGTTAGGTTAAAGAGCATCCCTACATTTTGTGTGCTACAAGGATGGGCTGTGCCTTGTCTGGTAGGGGTCTGGTGTAATGAGCAATATACTCGTACATAGCTGGAAGTTGGAGGGTGTGTTCTGTTTGACTTCTTGCATTATGAACAGTCAACTGATTTTAATCTCAATTAACTGAAGGATCCTTGAGAGAAATCTCAGGGAGTAGAAAGAGCTGTTAGTCTTGCACAGTTTGCATATTATTGCTGTGGATTATTTTTTACTTTTCCTGAAGAAAACACCTACTCTCAGATCAGCCCAGGGAGGAAATAACCATTTCCAGAGGCTGCTTGCTCTGAGAACAAGCAGTAATTTGCTTGAGGAGAAGGGAAAGAACAGATCTGCTCTCTCCTTAATATTGTGATTTACAGCCTTTGCATGAGATGAGTGTCCTCTGATAGTCCTCTGAATTTAGTGGGATCAAGGTTGCCTGCAAGAGGTTTCTTCAGGCTGCAGGCTGTTAAAATGAAAATCACTGAGGTCTCCTGTTACAGCTGAACAGAGAGACCAGCCTCTCTATTGCCTCAGGCAATAGGTAATAAGTCTGTGCGGGAAAGAAGGTATAATCTATTTTTCTGATATTTAGTGGTGATAATGGCCAGGGGTAAGGGCTTTACTGTGCTCGACACTGTTAAGTTAATCTCTGCCCTGCAGAGGCCCCGTTCATAAAGATGCAACAGGTGTTAGTACAGAGCTATACATACAGGAAAGCTGGGTTCATCTTTGCATAAATTAATATCACAGTGATCTTAATTGGCAGAACGGAGGCATTTAACCAGTGCCAACGGGCAGTAATCCATCAGCATCAAGGCAGCTGTAGATGTGTGTGACGCTGGTTCAGCTGTGGCACGGTGCACACTCATCAGCATTACAGTCTGCCAATGCAGAACCACAGAAGAATAGTAGTGGTTGCTGTCCCAGACTGCCTTTTCTCCTCCCTTCCTCCACTCTTCCTTCTCTTCCTCTTTGCTTTCTCTTGCAGATGTAGTCCGCTGCCGCTTTTGTCCACTTGGGCAGAAAGGCTTGAGGCAGAGAACTCATCCTCTTGGAGATGGAAAATTCCTGTTGGTATGTGGCTGAGGGAGGGGTCAAGGCCAGCTGCTCACTTTTAACCTTTTCTACCTGTCTCTTCAGGTGCAACAACACTCTGCACAGACAGCTTCCCGGAGGCATCAGACCCCATGAGGATGCTTGCTCTAGTGATCTAAATTAGCCTTGCCCTTTAAGTTCACTAAATTTCAGAAAGAGCAAGCAAACTAACCAGCTCCTTAGGTCTTCTCAGCTTGCCCAGATTCAGAGAGACTTTGGTGTGGCTGAGAACTTTCCACTTCTCCAGACCTTTCACTGTTTTCTTCCATTGCTCTGCTATGCTTTATTCTGCCTCACTGCAATCCATGTTTCTGAGTTTGCAGGGAGACAGCTTTTCAAATGGGATGCTTGTATCCTTCTGCTTAGTTGGAGAGAGGCCTGACAAAGCAGCAAGTTAGACATAGTTACAGCCTGAAGTCCAGTTGCTGGCAGAACTTTCAAGCTGTATTAACTTTCTGTGGACTGGCTCTCCTGAGTGACTCTGGGGAAATATTTGTTTGTCCAGCACTTAAAGCAACAGATTCTAATTCCAGTACCAAGATGTTGACATAGTAATACAGAGGACAAAATTATTTTATTTTTTGAGGCAGTGTGGAGAGAAGGAATGAGAGACAGGTAGATGCTGGGGCATGTAGCCCAGCAGAAAAGAAAGGGTAATGGCTTGTGAGGAAGGGATTTTGAAACAAAAATAGTATTGATCAAAACCAGATTCACTTTAAAATGTTCACTGCAGAACTGCCTTCTGCTAAAATCTGGTGTCAGGCATTGTTGCATTCAGGAGAAAGCTGAAGTCACTGTGAAGTGTTTGTGTTTCACTAGCTCATTCTTGAGAGGAAGACCAGGGCTGGCTACCGTTCTGATGTGTTTGATGCCTGCTTGTTCTAAGATAGATAGACTTTTTTTTTTTTATTTTATTTACTAGCTGTAAGTTAATTTATCAACCTGAAAATGAGGAGAACTTGCTTAGTAGTTTAAGTTCTCTCTAAAGTTTGCCAGTTGTGAAACCATTTCCTCCCTCTTGTTGTTTTCATGGCCTCCATTCCCTCACCTTCAAACACCTGTGAAAACTGTTGAAGGGGAAGGTAAGAATTTATTTGAGCCCACTGGTCTAGAAAGTCAAATTTATCCATCTTGATTTTTCTCCAGCTTTGGCCAACTGGTGGAAAATTGCTTTTTGCTCCTAGCAAAGACTAAGAACTACACCATTTTGGGAAAAAAAAATAGTATGAGTTCATGCTTATTGGAGACACCATAGAGCTGTTAGCTATTTGGTTGCTGTAACTTGTTACTTTTATTTGTAGGTTTTACTTCAAGGATTTATGCATGTGGGCTTGAAGGATTCCTCCACTCAGAAGCACTTGAATAGAATTGATTCATAGACTTGATTGATAATGTAAGCTTTTTGTGTGTGTCTTGTGGATAGGAATTTTCCATGTCCTCTTACAGGACTCTGTTGTGGTCTTCCTGCACACAACTTGTGCGAGGACATTTTTAGGTAGTCTTAATACCATTGCACTTAAAACACTGGGCAGAAGTGAGAAGGGTTCTTCAAATCTGAGGTGAAACACTTTGACAGTTTTCTCCATAGTTTTCATGGGGAATTTAAATCTTAGGTTGTAACCAGTTGCATTCATTTTCTCACCATGAGGTACTGGCCAAACCTAGTGACTTAACCTAGAGTGTGCACACGTCCTGCTGGCTGCATAGCCTTCTCATGCCATCTCATTCCAAGGTACTGCTTCTCATCATTTTCTCTACTGTGTTATAATGTTCCTTTGAGGGGTTAAATACCTACTGCTTACCAGAAGGAGGGCTGAATTTCACTAGTGCCTTGACAATGTAGCCACAGGACGTAGGATAAAACGAGAATATTTGATCTGTTTGGGTCAGTGGGTTTAGTGCGAGATGTTGGCCCACAAAGAAAGCCCTGTGGAAGAGCTAGATAGGTTGAAGAGCCAGGATATAGAGAACACAGGACAGAAATAAATTATGTGCTGTGATGAAGGGTATAAATACAAAATACAAGCACATCAGAGACTTCCCTGGGGACTAGCCTGAAATAAAAGGAAGGGGACAACTATTATTTTAACTGAATGAATTGTCAGTTCAATAATATTGAATACTGACTGTATTACAGGGTAGAGATACAATGCAACTTCTTCCAGGGAAAAGAGGTTGTTTTTGCAGCTTTTCACTGTAGTGAAGGGACCATATCAAATTTTATACATTCATTTTTTGTCTCCATTTTCTGAAAAGAAATTTCAGATGACATGGAGTTTGGGCTAGAAAGGAGAGTTCTAGCTCAGTTGGAAGAGTATGTTCCAAGAGTATGACCCGGGAAAAGCTTCATCCCCACTGTTCTCTAAGGTTTAATGAGTTTAAAAAAAAGAGGGAAACAGTATAAGTTACTAATTGACACCTATGGTGGCAACTTGAGTATAGTGATGATGGGAAGAATTAGTAGAGCATTTTCAGAGTAAAAGTGAGCTACATTTTTAAGGTAAGAGTGTTTTGTTTACCGTATGTATGAAGATATGTAATACCTGTTATCAGGAAAATGAAAATACACTTTTTGTGTACATCAGTTAGACACTTTTAGAAAATAAAGCAGGTATTTTACTCTAATCCCTATAAACTTAGCTACTTCTATAAAAATTTAGAAACAGAAAGAAGCAGCACATCTAAAAAAGTTTCCATAATAATTTTTAAGAGAGGGTTGGTAAATAAACAAGAAGTGGAGCTGACATCTATCTATATTCAGAGGAAGTTGAACCTTATTTATTTTCAGCTTTGTATAAACTACCACACCAGCCAAAAGTCATTAGAAGATGCAGACATATTCTTTTGGGGCTCTGTCAGCTATCTGGGGGGAAAAAAAAAAAGTAAGCATATGAATTTATAATCCTTTGTTTTCTGGGTTTTCTGTGAAATCAAAATACAGCTGTATGTTTATACATGCATACTAAAGATGTGTAGGTGTATGATGCAGATTTGTGGATTTTTTTTCTGCCCAGATGCAAGCATGAGAAGAGGAATAGTGCTGTGGGCAGACTTTGCATGCAAATATCTGTTCCAGAACTCAGTCATCACATCTGTACTACAGCTGTCCTCTACTTTTTAGGAAGCCCTCACTTGGTTTGAGAAATTGAAATGAACTGAACACTCACATTTGAGAGTTTGAAAGTCCAAAACTATTTTCCCTTGATTTTACTCAACAAGAAGCTTGTGGCCTTGAGGGGTTGCTAGATAAATGTTTATAAAAAACCAGAACTTATTTTGTAATGTTCAGGTTCAAAACTACCATTCTGTCTTAAATTAGCTGAAATTACAGGGCTCTGATTTTGGGTGCTGTAGAAACACAGACACCAACTATAATTTTAAATCCTCTGTCTAGATTCATAATTTTCATTCTAATGGGATAATTGAGTAGCAGCCGGCTTATCAGAAAGTCATCTTTAATGACTGGCTGATTAAGTTTGTCTTCTGTCTCAGCAGCATAAAGATGCAATCACAAACCCCTGCACATGTTTTGGAAGGTGGAAACTCTGTCTCGTGAAGCACAGAGGCTCAGAAAACCCCCCTCAACTGTTGGAAATGAAGGCAGATGGGGTGTACACAGCCTGTGAGCATGACTGGAAGTGTGTTGGAGTGTCACTCTTCATTTGTGAGCTCTCACCTCGGTAATATGGCCATCCCCAAACTCCTGAGAGATTTTACAGACCATCCTTTGTGTCCTCTCAGAGCTTCTGTAAGCAGTGATGTCACCTAGACTTATGTACTGTGGGCTGGTGTGAGGCCCTAGAGGTGCATTTTCAAGTCCGTTTTAAAGTTTTTGAAATCAGCTGGTCTTGTTTTATGTCTTCTAAACACACAGTATCTGTAGATAATTAACTCGTTGTTAAAGGACAGTTGTTATGAAAAAGCTGGAAGGCACATTCCCCCCTCAGGCTGGGTCTGACATGAGGTCTGCTGAAGTCACATCAGGCCATCACGTAATTTATTTTTAATTTACTGAATATGTTGCCTTGGGGTCGCATTATTGCTAGGAAATCTGAGGTGATTTATGTCATGTCTGTGCAATTTCCACACACAAACTTGCTGCAGACACATTGTGAAGTCAGGATCATCAGCAAGGAAAAGGGAAGACCCCTCATAAGACAGTGTGCCTCTCAGGCTTCCTCTGCTGAGTGATGAATTACAGGGACACAGAAGAACTGAGGATTCTCTTCCAGTAATTTCTAGAGGTTTGCCCTTCAAAGCCGCCTCCTGAAATGACAGGCAGTAAAACTTGCCTTCCAGGAATGCGGACAATTTTCCTCAAGCCTAGGGGTCTTAGCCTGTGGGTACAGGTGTTAACTTTAAACAGGGTTTATGAATGACAGAACCTAGGAGGTTGAACACCCGGAGGAGAGCTCTGATGGAAGCCAGAAAGCACCACAGCCCAGAACAGGACTCGAAGATTCAATGACCTGTATCTCACTTATGGGATATTCTGTGATGCCAGAGTACCAAGTGTTGCTGACACATGCTGTCCTGGAGTGACTTCCCCTCCTTTATTTCAGCCTTAGGTTTTAAAAAGAATCAAAATCAAAACAAAACAAAACCCCCTCATCCTGACCAAAACAAAAGGAAACATTCTTAAAAATGGCTTGTGTGTGTTTAAGTAGAAGAAAGTATCTTAGGAATTATGAATTTGCAGAAAGCAAATACAGGCGGAGGTCAGCACAGCAATTACAAAGAAAAAGTTATCGGATCAGAAAAGCTTCAGTGACCAAATAAACCTGTGTTAATCAAAGACCATACAGCAGTGAGAAGAGTTTGGGTGAGTTGGGAGGAACAGAGAACTTTTATCTAAGTTTGCATCAGAAATGCATTTGTGTGTAGAAATGAGGACAGATGTGAAGCTGAGCTTCCCTAATTGCGGGTTCAGTAGTTGAATTTATCAGAAACATTCTTCCCCTTCCATCTTTCACTGGTTCATCTATTTTGCACCTTTTGACCAAAGCAAAAAGGTCCTCAACGGTAGCAGTCGGCCAGCTACCCTTTCTCATTTTTTATTCACTTGCCAGATTATGGAAGACCATAACCAGACCATAAATAATGATAATCTCTTCCTGGAACATCCTGAGGGGTTAACAAACAAATACTGGGAAGTGCTAGGGGATTCCTAATGAATGCAAGGACTTGCTGATGGCTCTCCTTGGAAAGGAGAACATGATGAGGAAAGTGGTTTGTGTATGGTTCTAATTGCACAAAAGGCCTTCAGAAAATATCTTGAAGTACCCTCTTTTGAGTTGTATTTTTGAAGGTTTCATCTCCCTCATCTGTAGCAAAACTCATTCAGTTGGGCATTTATGACAGGAAGAAATGTTTAACGTTTGCATCTGTATTTTCTCAGCATCACTCTGACACTCAATCTGTAGAAGAAATACTGGCTTCACAAGGATCTAGAGGCATAATGCTCTGAGAATTTAGTTTTTCAGTTTCAAAAAACACACACACACAGAATTTGAAAGCCAAAATGTTCATATTTCAAAGGTTTTTTTATGTAAGGAGGACAAGAAAATAGCCAGAAAATAATTTTAGTATTGACAAAACCCAGCAGATGAGTACATTATTCCTATTATGTTCTTCTTCAGACTTTCAGTGTACAGATAATAGCAGGGTCATTGCATGACTGTTTCTGTGAACTAATGGCACCTGTGATGTATTGGCTTTAAACCTCCTTTATTAAGTTTATTCTCCTGAGTCAGATCCTCGATGCTGAAAATAATGGTATCCTTTGCAGAGCATCTAACCCTTGTTATAAATTTTTTAAGTCAGAAAAAGAAATTGAAGCTAGTTGGACAGTCATTTGTGTATTCCTTGATCTAAATTACTGATTTGTGCACTCTTCTACTTTCACTTTGCTCCTTTGGGCAACTGATGTTACAATTTCCAACCACACTTGACTAGATAACAATCATGTATGGCCCATTCTGGGTACAAAACCATGTACAAAAGGATTGTTGCTGCCTTAGATACCAATCTAAGCATCACCAAGGAAGCAATGAAAGGTGATATTACTATAACTAGCTAACAGTGCAAAACCAAACCATTTCAGCAGGTTACCACTCTATTATAGTCTACCTGGCTGGGAATTTATAATATTGTTGTCACAGAAACTCAAAGTGGATAGCGCACAGCTGTGAAAAAAGACTAACTTAAGCTATTGCTAAGGGTTCTAGGTGGGGGCTCTGTCAGAGAAATGGGCTTCTGCCACCCATGTCACTATGGATAATTTTCTTTTCTACCTAGCTGAAATAATTCCATTTTTTTGTGCCAAGTTATCAGTAGTTTGCACTCTGTGCTCCAGTTTGAAGGTGTTATGTGGTGGCCTAAAGTACCAGTGCCTGTGTGTGACAGAGGAAGGGCACAGGCCTGGCCCACAGAAGGCAATGGTGAGTTGTGAAGGGTGCTGGCAGTGACAGGATGTTAAATGAATCAGTGAGCAACAGGCTGAGAAGTTTGGACTAGAGCCTAGGTTGCTTCACTCCCCCTCCCTGGGGCTTCCTGTTTGGAGGGTTTTCTTCTTACCAAGGGCTCAGATCCCAAATGCCTCAGCTGAAGTGTATGTTGTAGTAGGCAAATTTTCAAATGGGCCAAGAACCATGACCTAGACTGTTGTTTATCTGTGCTTCAGAGAGATCAAAAAGATGAGTAGGAGGGGATGCAGATAATGTGCTGGGTGACCTTCACTGAAGGACTTAACGTCATTGCGTCTCTATTTCCAGTAATGGGAAATGAAAATTGCTACACACATCTCTAAAACTGCTGTTTAAGTTTCTGGATAAGATCCATTATTAAAATGTAGCTGATAACTCTGAATGCTTCTGACGTTTTGAGATGGTCTTTCAGATTTACACTGCACGTCTAGTTTGGGGAAAGGGAGTCAAAGCATGCTTAGTAAAATGGTCACCCTGATCTGATGCTAAGTACGAAATTTCATTCAGAATTGATAGAACTTTTAAATCCCCTACTCTTAGAACTGATTGAACACTTCTTTGCAACTCCGTACTTAAAACAGCAAAATTGAGTTTTTCAGTTTTGTATATAATGACCCACAATGAATTTATTCCCAGTACTGAGAGTGGAAAACACATATATCTCAGCTTTTTCTTCTGGATGGTGTGAGATTCAAAATGATGGGACCAAGGATGTTTAAATCTTTCTCATCCATCAACTGCCTTCCCCAAGTTTGTTTTGGATGAAGAGTTGACTTTATGCTTTTAATGAGACAAAGCATGTCCTAAAGGTGGATAGTGCTATAGGAAGTGGAAAAGGCTTGGTCAGTGATCAGTACAGGTACAGACTCCAAACTCTACCATCTCTTGGTTTGTTTTGCTTTTCAAATTCCATTTACCACTTTAGAAGCAGATGGTGGATTGTAAGCCAGCAGCAAAACAGCCAGGATCATGGAAGCAAAATCTATACAATGAACCTCAGAATTATGGAAGCCCAGTTAGCTGGAAATCTTTGAAAATTTGTGGCTTTTAAGTGCTTGTCTTAGTGGAACAGGATATATTTGGTTATATTGCAGCACTTTTATGTTGGGATATTGCTTATTATGAAGATTAAATATTGCCTGCTCGTTTTCCTCTTTACAGCTTTTGTCTAATTCTATGTGAAGTGTTTACGCTTGCAGGAGGTCTGTGTCTGGATCTGAACTCTGTTGAGTTGGGTGCTGCACTTTCCACAAAAGCTGTGCTCTCTGAAAGAGCTTGTGTTCTAGATGACTAGTAGGAGGTAGGAGTATCTTCATTTTCTGCAGCCTTGCATAGTTGTTGATGTTCACATAGAGAAGATAAAAAATGCCAACAGATTTCAATCAATTAGCAAATTCTGATATTTTAGTGAGATTTTTTCCCCAGCTTTATGGAAATAAGAAGGACATGCAGGGCAGTGGGAGCAAAGTTTCGTATTTGAAGTGTAGGGTGAGACTTTAGTTTTGCAGCACAGGAAAAACAAGAAATGTGAAGATGTGATCATACTGTGTTATCCTGCTATTCAGTTACTTAGTGCCATTGCAGCCTTACTACTGCAGGCTGTGATTTTTGTCAGCTGTTGCACTGAATTTAACTTCATCTGTTTTGGATGAGGAGTTACCCAAGGAAACTCACAGGGAGGATGGTAATGAGCCGGTCATAGGAAATGTTCATCCCTTTCAGGACTGACACAACTTGGTGACAAAAGGCTGTTTAACAAAAGTCATGGGACGTGGTGTGGCAGGTGAGTTGTGACTTGCTTTGCTCTGACTGCAGAGGTGGGCATCTGTGTGGATGAAGAGAGCGGACAGGGCTCTCTCAGCTCTGCTGCTTCCATTCCCAACAGCCTGCAGGGCTTTCTGGAGGGAGCCAAATCCCTTCTCATACCATGTGCTTTCCATTACACCCAGGACCATCATGTTAGAGACAGGGCTGTCTGCTACAACTTTCACCTAACTCCACTGTTGTCTTTCCTCCCACCCCTGTAAAGGAATTTTCTGTCTGCTAGTTGTGCCTGGAGGCCAGACACTTCTGCAGTAAACAGTCACCTCCAGCAGAACCACAGGTGATGAAAGTGGTTCTGCACATGGGATTTCCCGTTAGGTAAACCTCCCTTACCACTAGCTAGTTAAAAGCTTCACCATAACAGAGTGGCACTGACTGCCCCTGGAGAAACCACTCTGTGTCTTTGAAACATTGAGGCCTGGGGCTCAAGGGGAAATGAAGAAGAGGCAAAGGATGATGGACAGAAGCAGTGTTTTTTGCTTTTCAAATAATTAGAGTAGAGAGGTAGGCCCTTTACTGTTTTTCATTGAAAGACTTTGTGTGCAGCTGTGTACTACTGTGATTTTCAGGGTAAATATAAAACATTTTTCAGGAGCTGACCCTGTGCAAATGGCCAGCATGTGATGTAGTGATCCCTCAGGTAGTATTAATTTGCAGGCTCTTGCTCGTCCAGTATGTACTCAGATTATGCCAAGGCAAAGTCGTTGCTTGTACTTGTGCTATCAGGTGTCCTATTTTTCTTCATACTTCTTTGTCTCAGGCCCTTTTTACAGAGGATACAGCAAAGTTGTCAAGGTTCATTTTCGTCAGGGTTGAACTCATTTATATGAAGGAATAATTTCTGGGGCACTTATTCATTATACAAAATTCTCACACTGTCCTAATAAATTTGGCCCTAACAGTGAGCATAGTTAAGAAGAATCTGAACATAAGCTGAAAAAAATTAAACCTTGGCCATTCCTTCCCAATGGACTGTGAATGTATTAGTTATTGCTGTAGGTTGTGTTTGCTGTTCATGCTCTGGTAAAAGTGCCCATTAAATGTAAGACCTGCAAGCTCATTTTTTAGGAATTAATAGTCAACTTTGTCTTGCGCAGTCTGTAGCAGCATTTTACTTAACGGCAGATTTTTCCTTGGGCTGTGGGGGATTGTCTACCAGCCTGTGCATTTCTTCCCTCTTCATAGCCTGTTCATAGAAATGGATGTCTAAAGCAATAGGAGTGAAAAGGCCAAGGCAGACATTGGGCATGGCCTATGTTGCAGACATGTGCTTGCCTATGCATGGACTTTTTAAAAGTATATTTGAGAGGCATTACCTTTTGAGAAGAAAAACAATGCAGTGTCTGTTATCTACACTCTGTACTAGCACACTAAATCAGAGTGACAAAACTGTGCATCCAGTTTCTACTGCGGCCTCAGAGTTGCCTGGTGGCTGGAGGTTGGCTGCTGGGTTATGGGGTTGGTCAGCTTAGATGACAGATAAAATCCATATGCCTACCAAAGCGGGGAAGAGAGGAAAGCACATTTAGTTTCCTAAGCAGTGAATACCCAGAAATTTCATTTCCAACTCTGTCAGTGGCTCCGCACACGTTCTTAGTGCAGTCATAAGGTTAACACTTCAAAGAATGTCCATTCGTTTTGAAGGTCTCAACATCTGAAAAATCTCTTTCTTTTTTCTTGGAAGTGCTGTGAACTTTTACAGTGCTGCTGGAACAGAAGGTATCAAAGCAGCTTGTACTTTACTTATGGAGAGATTTGCAGTTGGAATACTTCTAATCCCCACGGTTTCCAAAATTAATAGCCATTTTTGAGAATGTTGCCTTTGTTTTCTATGGTTTCATCCTGTGCAATGGACATAGTCATGCCGTATACTTTACGCAGGTATTGCAATGTATGATTAGTGTACAGGAATACTTAGTGGTCTTTGAATGATGAAATTTCCAGATAAAATGCAAGGGTTTTTTTACACTGTCAATAGCTTTGATGCACTTGTTCTTCAGAGATTGCTCCAGTCTCCATTCTCAAGAATAATCACGCAGCAGCTTTTTCTCAAGGAAGGTGTATGTATTAGTGGTGCTTAGACCAGGACAGTACCCCTGGCTCATACTCATGGCCATGTAGGGATGCACTGGAATTTGGGGGGTCACAGGGTCACATTGTGAACAGTAGTTCCTTGTTCTGCCCTGACACCGAGTGTAGGTTTAAGTCCCCCTAAAGCTGGGTCAATGCCATGAGCTCCTGTTTCCTACGTGCTTCATGGAAGGTGTTTGCTTCTGGGGGATAAACTACTTGCTGTTGGTGGATCATAATCTGGCCCTATTGTGATATCACACAAGTATTCCAACTCCAGAGTTGAAAAGGAGAAAAGTCATTATCTTGACATTATTTTTCAGTCTGTTTCAATGGAATTTCTCCAGTTTGCCCTATCAACGGTGAATGTATTATACAGAAATGTATTAATAATAAAAATGTACTATATTTGTTTAGATTCCATTTAAAAAAAAAATTAAAATCCTTTTCCTTTGCTTGTAACTTTAGGCATAGTCTTGAGTACCTGGCTAGCTGTTAGTTTGTCCAATTAGTGGCATAAGCCAGAGGACTTAGGGACCAGAGTCTGACAGGACGTCTTTCTCTTGTTTTGCAGTGGAGCTACATCACTGTGTTTGATTACTGTCTTATACCAGTATTCATAACATCGAAATCAAGCCCACCCTGAAGTTTATTTTCCCCAGGATGATGTTTGTGACTAGAATCTGACTTGTGCAAAAGGAAGATGTTTGTGTGAGCAGAAACCCAAATACAGTTGTGGAAATGGGAGGAACAGAGAGGACAGTGTTACATTTAGCAAATGCTTGTGTCTGCTGAGGTGTTAGTATTCATACAAGTTGAAACTATTTTCTGCTGCTATTTTTTTTTTAAGCTGTTGTGGAAAAAAGTGGTGTCTTGAGTCATTCTACTGTTTATCACCATCCAGATCAAAGGGCACAGAATTAGGTTTGTGTTTTCACAGAGAAGATTGATGCTGACACACAGCTGTCCTTTCCTCCTCCTCAGCACATCAAGACTGAATGTTTTGCAGATTACAAGCTTGGTCCTGGTGAGGAGTCTGAAATAAAACTTCTATTGTCTCAAGTGTTTTGGTGTTTGCTCTAAAGAAATCATCGACCTTCGTTGTTTATTTTTTCTTCTGCAAGAAAGGAGGGGGATGGGGTAGACATCCATCCATCTGTTTGCGATCTTAGTTTTAAAAGTCTAAAAATAAACAGGCCCCACAGTCCACCTCAAAACTGTATTTGTTGGCAATCTAGAACCAGGGACAATGTATACTTCCGAATCAGTTTATCTTAAAAATTGTACAGACTGGAAAAAAAATCAGTGATGTTGTTTACCACTTTATAATAAAAAAATGTATTTTTAGACACCTGCACCAACACAAATACTTACTTCTAACAAGGCCAGAACACTACTATTTAAATTCCTCTTTGTAATCCACTCTTTCTTTCATCTCTTGTTCTGATCCTTTAGTGGATTGTGTTGGATGTGGGGAACCACTGAAGTATTGCTGTGCTGATATGAAAGGTTAAAGAAGGTTATCTCAGGGACAGGGTGTGTGCTCAGATTTTTTGCACACAAGGCAAAATTAGCTTAAAGCATGACAAATCTTTTGCAGGGCAACCCGGTGATCTGTGGTGTATATATTGCACAGGTTAAGGTTTCAACCATGGTGTCTACAGTGAAATATTGATGGCTGAGGGGCAGTGGTAGAGATGGCTTCAGGAAAGACTGGATGCTGTGCTATCTATGGCCCTAAAACTATTGCTAACCTACAATGTTGCTATTGTGATTTATGTAATGATAGAGCCACAGCAGAGGCCTGTAATGGGTCATTTATTTGTATGTGTGTGTCTGTGTCTGTGGCCCCCCTTAAATTTCCAGGGAGTTAATGCTATTTCCTCTGGTGTGTATATTTGCACAACTGCAAAGACAGGAAATATTAAGAGCTGAGGAGAGAGCTGCAACACATGAATAGACACTTGTTGGAATGTATTTATATGCGTGCACAAACATAAAACAAAAATTGACATTGTACTTTTACTTAAATTGGAGAGATATTCAGTGTTAAGATTCCCATAGCATCTGTTCATAGGCATGAAAAACCCCATGTTCTCTGCAACTGCTCATCTCCTTTTTTCTCTTGACTTGCTCTTTATTTTAGTCCATTTGAAGCTTCCTAGTGCAGGAGAATCAAAGCCTAAAGAGCAGGATTGACTAACTGGAAAAGCCACAGCATTGTTATGGTTAATTTGGCTTGAGTGGAAAAGCTGCTCACAGGGTAGTATTGCTATCAGTAGTTGACTTGATTTCTGTGGATGGGGATGAGATCCCTGAACAAAGCATGCAGGTTGCAGAGGCTCTTCATTCTTCTGTGTTATGATGATGCTGTGGTCTCTTGTGGAGAATATTGATGCCCTCATCATCTCTAAAGACAGAAGTTGTTTTAGTTGGGGAAAGCAGTAAGCACAAAGACAGAGAGAACTTTAACCTCTGGAGGGGAGAGAAGGCTCTTCTGGACTTACACACCAGAGGAAATCGCCTGTGTGGAGTCAGTAGGCTGTCTTTATGACATTTCATTCTTTGGAGTTCTCTCACAGATCTCACTGGATTGGTTGCTCTCTGCTAAAACTCCTGTGGCACGTTTCAATCTGTTCTTTCTTAATTTCCTCAAGCAGGCTGGTGCATTTTCTTGTTTACTTAAATCTTTGTCTCTCCATCTCAGGGTAGTTTTTTCCTCTCTGTAGCTGTTAAGTTACGCACAAGGTCAGATGATTACTCAGAACTTCCTGGAAAACCTCTTGTTTGTTTTAGACAAAAGTACTCAGGAAGTTCCTCAGTTCTTCCAGCAGAGTTGTACTGGCAGCAGCCTGCCAATCCTCCAACTGCACTTACTGCATTTTTTGGAAGATGTGCTAAAATGATTTTTAGTACAGTACTAAACTCAGGGTATGTCAGCATTGTCCCATGTATTTCAAATGCTGAGACTATTTCCAAGATCCCCTGCGCCTCAGTTAATAGAAAAGTGTCTCCTCACTCACTGTGATGGTGGTGTGACAGTCAGGCTTTTTGGTGTTCCCCACCAAGCCTGCCACCTTCAGATTAGAGTGTTCCGCTCCAGGCACAAATTTGATGCCTTTACAGCTCATCTTCCCCTTCTACACACCGACTTTCAGTCTTACTCAGTTGGTGAGGCCTCACCCTTCTTCAGGCACTTCCTGCAAGGCACAGACTCAAGGAGCTAAATGTAAATTTATTAAAGAAGAAAAAAGGAGTGGAAAAATAAAACCAAACATAAACTCAAATGGCTTGGCACACAGATTCTCTTTAGGCTCACAGCCCCTGGTGGCTCATTTCAAAGCACTTGAATCTACACAATTAGGCTGAATATTTCCTGTGATGTTGGGTGATGGAGCAATCATTTTAACTCTCAATTTATATCTTGATACTATATATGCTTCTCTTACAGCCCTCTCTGAGCAGAGACATGCTGATACGAGTAAGGAAGCACCAAGGGGCTGTTGTGTGTATTTTGTGTAAAGCTTTAATTCTCCAAGCAGCCATCACGCTGTGGGAGAGTTAAAGGCAGAAGGCAGCTCCTTCCTGATTCCGACCTCCGAATCCTCCACACCTACACCATGAGATGTTCGTGGGAAGGAGGTCTACAAGCTGTTGAATTCAGCTGTTACCTTGGAAATTATAACTCTGTAAATAGGGCCAGCCACTACCAATATGAAAGTGCTACTGATGTGGCTAAATTAGTTTAGAGACTACTGGTGCATGAGACCGCTTGCAATACTGGTTTTAATCATAAGTTCAGCTGGAGTCTTAGCTTCAGCCACCATCAGTTGTGTGACATTTTAAAAATTGATTCTGAGAGCTCCACAGGAGGGGCCTGTGCTGACTCCATTGGTCTCCATGAACTGGTCAAATACTGCTGTTGTAGACTAAATCATTTTGCAATCAACTCTTTAGTTAGCAGTGTGTGTCTGCATTCCCTCTCCTGGAAAAAAAGTGTGAGGACAGGAAGCTGTTGGTGCTGGGACCTCTGCTCAGCAACAGCAGGATTCGGAGGTCAGAATGACTTTGAGCTATTACTTTTCTGGCAGCCCTGAGCCTCACTGGGGCTTAGGCATCTGAAGGAACAGGGTGAATCTCAAAATAGACTAATAATTTCCATGAAAAAAACCCTAATAAAATAAAACCACAACACTCAAAAACATGAGTACCAGTGCCTCTGCTACAAAAACCACTGCTCTTCAGCCAGGTGAGTCTTACAACCAAACATTTTGTGGAACTTAATCCAAATGCTTTGGGGCTGAATTGCTTTCCAAATTACCAAGACTTTCTGTTTCAGCTTTTTGGCAAGTTCACAAATGTATATTCTCTAGATACACCACTGATTTGTTTGGGTCTTTTCCTTCACAGAAAGGAGGCTACTGCCAGAAGACAGAGAAAGAAAAAATAACTTTGTGTTGAGCTCAGTGAATTCAGTTCAGCTGGTACTGGAAGAGTGAGGTTTTTCTGTTTTTCCTCTCAACATGCCAAGAAGGCCTTTGCAGTAAGTACTAGGCAAAATGTAAGTGCAATTTATCATTCCTGTTGTTTTATTGTATCGAGAAGCTGGGAAACTTGGTTTTGCAAGTGGCTGTTGCTAATTCTAGATCCCTGTCTTTTCTCATTGAAAGCAGGTCTTGGAAATTTGCTCCAAAGTGTCATGAAATACTGAGTTATAGTGAAGCTGGGGTTTACTTCCTCTGACAAAGTATTAGTCAAGGCTGAAATTATGAGAACTGGTGGCATTAAGTGTGCTCTGCTCTTTAGTGCACGAAGTTCATCAAAACTGGGTCATAACTGGTACTAATGTAGAGCTTCCCTGGCTCACAGCACATGAAGTCAAATTCAGACCCAACTTGGCAAGTGTCTTTACCATTGAACCTGCAAGCTTTAGATTACAGTTGCCATTTAAATAAAATAATCTTTTATGATTATTACAGCAAAAAATATTCGCACATATCCTCTGTCTTTATAAAAGATTGGCGCCAAATTGTAGTAATTTATAGCTATTTCGAAACTGGATCCAAGCCCCGCAAACACGTTCACGCAGTTTATGAAGACTGTATCAAGTTAACACTTTACTTGCATGAGAGAAAAACTTCAACCTTTTAGTGCAAAATTTAAACATTCTTTTTGTTGGACAAGTTTTAAGAGTTTGTAATATTAGACATTGTAGCATTTTTTCATTCTTATATATGGAAGAGCATGGCATCTTTCTCTAGTGCTGCTTTTTAGCCTTTATGTTTCTGAAATAAAGAGATAGATATTATTTTGGATCCTTAATCAGAAACTGGACAGACATTACCATTCAAAGCATGACAGTAATTCTGTAATAACAGGAAAATGATGGTTAGACCAGGCAAGTAAACTCTGTAGAAAGGAGATTACATCCTTGAGGAAAATAGACAGTAGTTGTGGATGCTTATATAATGCTGTGCTGATTCTAATTCTTGCATTCATGGTTTCTAGGAGCTCAGAAGTCAGTTATGTACAGGCATTCACAGGCTTTGGCATTTAGTAGGACAGGAAGAAGTCTGCCAGCTCATTTCACATGGACCGGTTCACAGTCAGACGCTGGAAGTTTACAACTTCATGTCTACTAATATGGATTGGTTTCAAACCAGCAGACCAGAGAAGAAAGTGATTTGCTTTCCTTTACTAGTTCCCTTAATTCTTTCAACTCTTGCATTTTCTCTCTCCCAGACTTGATTATATTTGTCATGCAACGCATTGGTGGTTGAATGAATATGCATGAAGTGTGCACCGCTTGTTTAGCAGCTGAGCAATTGGTTATGAAAATTGCCTGCTGGAAACATTTTCTACCTAGGTGGCTCTGTTTATGCTGTGTTTTGTTGTTTTTAACTTGCATCCCCTCCCTGATTTAATTCTGAGTACGTGATCCTACTAATGGGTGTGCGCTCAATTTGTAAAAGCAATTTGTTTATTGTACCTGCAAATCAATAAGGATGGATTGTTCAATAAATCTTGTAGTCACCCACTCTGTAGTTTAACCCTAAAAACACTACTAGTAGTTTGCCTAACACTAGGCTGAGTCTCTTCCTTACCTGGATGTACATTTTTTGAGATTGCTAGCATATTGCCTTCCTTAGGCACAATTTCTTTGTGCACATGGTCTGTGAGCATTCCTGCAAACAACGGAAGCTCAGTGTTTCCATGCATAGTAACCACTCATCTTCAAGTTCCTGGAAAAATAGCAAGAAGGGAATAAAGGAGGCCAGAACAAATTACAATTGGGAATGCATGACTATATCTGTGGATATTATTTTCCTGCTATTCTGCCATTCTTTGTGTTTCACCCAGTTTTATGCTTTTTAAGACAGGGGAAAACTCAATGAGACAGAAGGACAATGGGAAATGCCTAACAGCTTTGGTGATAGAAGCATAATATTCTTTAATTCTGATTTCAAGTGATTTATTTGGCTTATATTTGAACTATCATTTAATTTGTTTCTTTAGAAGACTAAGGTTATGAAAGAGGTATTGCTGAATGTTTGCTTTGTAATCTATAGTCTAAAACTTCCCAGAAAGTCTTGGAAGCACAGGAGTTCAGTACTAATAGCCACAACCATGTGTTTTATAATCTTTCCTAGGCAGTATGTCAATCTAGGGTGAAAGGAATTCATTACAAGTATCTCAAGGAATGGCCATCCAAGTCTCACTTTTCCAGCAGAGGCTTGGTAGTATTTACTTAAGAGCAATTCACCTCAGGAGACTCCATTTTGTAGATTTGAACTTAGGGCTTTCTGTATCAATAACCTTCGGGGTAAGCACAGAATAACATTTCTCTTACTGCTCTTTTCTGCTTCTTGTGGGGAAGCTCTGCCAGTAATGCAGAAAGGTAGTTAGGACCTCATGGCTCAGATGGCTCAGCTAATGAGTACCATTTATGATGGCTGTGTCAGGTCTCTAAGCACTAGACAAAGTTATTTTATACACACTATGAAACCCTCTGTCAGAAAAAGATCATTTTCAATTACCACCAATAAGGTCTGCACTACTGAGTAAAAAGGGTAAGGTTTTGTATGCCATAACCTCATATTAAAAGGAGGAATGTGGCGCTTCTATGCAGGAGGATGCTTGCCTTGCTCCTGATCATGTATTCAAAAGTTGCAAAAAACCCTCAACACTGAATCTTTTTTCCAGAGGCAGGCAACCAGAGATATGTGCCTAATTGGAACATTTTAGCTCACTTTGCTTCCAGATTTGTAGTCTTCGTGCTTTACTCTGTCAGGTAATGTGCAAGAACTAGATTTTTCAAAATCGTAGATGAGCTACAAGGGATGGACTCAGCAGCCCTTTTTAGTGTGATGCAGAGTTTTGGAAGTCTAGCAGTTGCTTAACACTTCCTAAAATAATGATTTATAAAATAATGATTTATAAAATAATGATTTATAAAATAATGATTCCAGTAGTTATTAATTTTTGTGTTCATTTTCATATTGTGAATCTTCATATCTCAAAGAGATTATCTGAGGGCAGTTCTTTATTCTTGGATTATTCTGGCAGAGATACTATATCGTCAAACAGCTGATTTCATTGGTAAAGAGAAGCTCTAAATTTACTGTGTGGGCTTTTAACAGAGACTTGCCAGCCTAATCTTGTGAAACTAAGACATTTGATTAATTCTGCCATTCACTGGAACTGCCTTATCTTTACTGTGTTTGACATTTAACAGTTCAGTTGAATTTGCCTAAAAGGATGGGGGGGGAGGGGTATGGAGAGAGTAGGGGAGAGGCAGCTGAAATCGACTTTCTTGCCAAATTCAAACACAACTTTAGCAGAAACAAGTCATTGCCAAGATGCAGCAGCCACTATTCTTACACTGGTAAGAAGAGCAAGCAGCAGATATCGTTCAGGTAAAGGGAGAGTGGCCTTGCTGGGCTCACTGAAGACAGACAAATAAATCCAAAGCAGGCCTGAAATGGCATTTGTTTTAGTGCTGCTGCCCTGGAGAGTCAGTGGGCATCACAAGAGCAAGAGAGGGACCTGTGCTGAGCTGAGCTGAGATCCTCACAGCAAAGCTGCCTCTTAGCCAGAGGTGCTGGTGTACAGTCTGCTGGACTGCTGCCTTCCAAACACCTCCTCAGCCGTGGTTTCATTTGTTCACGTGCAAGTGTCTCTGACCAACCCTGTTAAAGTTTCAAGAGGGCTTTTCGAGGTTGGTTTATTATCAGAGACGTTTTGTTAGCCTTCCCTTGGTAAGGGGATAAGGAATTCCTAAAGTCCTTTTCCATATGGACGGCAGTTGTTTGAATCACCAATTGCTACCTACCCTTTGGAAGAACCTCTTTTATTGTTTCCATGACCCACACTTGAAGCTTAGTTCTATTTGACATACTTACAATTATTACCAAGGAGTTTTATGGCAGAATAAGAAACAGACACTTTGCATTTCTACAGGAAGGCATTTCCTGTGTGTTTGATTCAACATCCAGTAACTGGAGTTATATGAACAAAGAACAAAACTATCAATTTGCTAATTATCTTTTCCATCAAAATGCATTGTATCCACTTTTGAATAAAAGTCCTAACTTTTGTTTTTCTGTTCTTCAAGAAAAAAAAAAATTTGTTAAGTTAAAAGTCTTCGGATTTTAAAAAATTTTTATCAAAAAGCTGTAGCAACTCTAGATGAAACTGCTTCTTGTGGGTTTTTGTTTGTTTAGCCAAAGGTAGAGGATTGAGATAGAAAAAGAAGCAACATTATTTGTTCACTCTTTAAGAAATGCGAGCTAAACTTCAAGAATAACAGCATCAGTGGGGTCTGTCCTACTTATGGATTCTGTTTGTGTTCCCCTCCGTACCTGTTCTGACACCACAGGTGTCATTATTTATTGAGAAAATGTGGGTAGTAAAGTACTCTAATTATTTGTTTATAGATAGTAAGAACAAGGAGTACCATCCTTAGAGGAAGTTAAGCATTGGCACTAAGCCAATGTGCCTTAGAATGAAGGCACATTCTGGAGGGTTGGGCAGTGTCTCAAGAGGCCTCAATAATGTTTTGTAACGTATTATACCAACACTACCACCTACAGGAGTTCAGCAAAAGGGATACAGCCGTTTACAAAAATGCAAAATAGAACAGAAAGACAGGCTCTTTGAGTATGGTCTGACCTTCCTCAATATCCAGCATTTTGGGGAAAAGCCTTAGCTGTATCAGGAACAATTAAGATTCAACACTTGCCTCATGAATCCAAACATTTCTATGGAGAGCCATACTTTGAGAAAGGCAGCTCTTGTTGCATTGTAACCCACTGTGCTAGAAATTTAAAGTCTCTTCTTCTTTGGTCTTAAGTGTAAGTGAGAATGTATGATTAAAGTTTAAACCTCACAAACATCCACAGATCAGAGGCACAGCTGCAGAAAAACTTGGCTTAGTTTAATGTGCACATTTCTATTTTTGGTTTCTGTATAGGTATACAGCAGTACCAGTATTTTAGCCTGTGTGGAAGTTGTATTACTTGCACAGATGTTGTATATATTTCATTGCTTTTTAGTAAGCTGCCATTAGGCCAGCACAAACAGAACTGTCTGAAAATAGATGGAGGCAATCGAAAAGAAAATACGTCATTACTGGTGGTTTCTTTCAGTCTTACTGGACTTTGAGGGATTCTGTTTCCAGTCATCCACTATCATTGCTTATGGTATTTCAAATTATTTAGCCAAAGAAAGGAAATTGTGAAGCTGTAGCTTTGCAAAGTATTTATGCTGAATAAATGTCAAGTTACATTTCCTCATTTTATCACTTTCTTGTCAGTCATTGCCAAGCTGGGAGAGATGATCCATGAATAGCAGACAAGTATAAATTTGCATCTATAAAAGAAAGGAGGGCTAAACATTCTTGTCCTGGGTAGTAAAGCACTTAAAACTCTGCTCAAGCTCAGTGGATTTTAGTGAAGCTGAGCTGCAGAAAAGCAATAAGCATAGCTGCTTAGCACCCCGTGGAATCCACTTTTCAATAAAATGCACCAAAATGCCAATTACATCATGACTATCGAACTTATCAGTGAGAAATAAATGTATTGAGAGTTGCCATGGCTTCTATTCCATGTTGTCTGATATCCTCATTGGCATTTTAATTTCCTCTGACAGGTAGCAAAAACTGAAGTTTCTGAGGTGATACCTATGAGATTTGCTCCAAAAGCCCTGTGTTTGCGTATTTATATCCCCCAAACTTGCTAGGAGTTTCATTTTTGCTTTAACAAGAATATTTCAAGCTTAGTCCGTTGCGGGTGTCAGCTCTTGAAGAAGTCAGAGCATATCTGCAATGCTGACTTTCAAGTGTTTGGCCTGAGTAAGAGAAAATTTAGGACAAGGTTCCTGGTTGGCATGTTGACCATGGAGTGGACAGGCCAGCCTCAGGAGCTTTCCTTGCTCAATGGCTGTTGTAGTAGCTGGCTGCACTTCCCAGGTGGCTGGGGGGCTTTCAGTGCAGGCACAGCTGAGAAAGAACATTCAGTTTATTAAAAGGAGGTTGGAGGCACCTGAGAAAACAGGGCAAGAAAGCAATTGATTTCAATATTTAATCCATAACTTCACTGCTCTCTTTTGTTTAGCTCTTCTAGGTAGACTATGATGCTTTCAGATGTCTTTTCTAGATAAAAAGATAAAATGAGAACTTTTTAAAAACATGTGAACTATGGAAGGAGACAACAAAAATCTGTGGGGGAGTCAGGCAGCAAGACTCGGGGGCTGAGCTTAGATACATGGGCAAAACTCATAATAAAACATTGAAATGGAGAAGTAAAACTGACTTGCCCAGAGCTGTTGAACAATACTTCCTGTCAGCTTTGAGAAAAGCATTGACACCAAGCAATAAAATGTAAGGTTACTGATGGACATCATATCTATAAAGAAGTCTTGAATAGCTGCAGTTGACTGTAGGACATTGCAGAAACAAGTTTTCAAGCTACACATAAAACTGTTGCTGTGAGTAATCAGAGGAGGTCTCAGGAGTCTCTGCTCTGAACTCCAAGCAGAAGTGTTTGGGAAGCTTGTCTTAATAAAAATTTCAGACAGAAGCGGACAAAAAACCCCTAAAACCCCTAACAACCAAAACCCAAAGGCGTGAAAGAGAAAGAAAACCACTGAAACAATTGTGTCTGCAAAGTCAGACATCCAAAAGGTCACAATTCTTGGTTCTTCCCCAAGGTCCCTTGGGTGTTCAAACCTAGTATTTTCATAATCTTCTCTATATTAAACCTTGTAAACCACTTAAGACACTTAAAATGAACAATGCCAGTGTCAATTTATCTGTCCTTGGTATTAGATGTTAAGCTTCAGGTTGACACATATTGCTTCACATTATAACCTGGATTGAAAAGTTCTGGTATGAAAAAGATAAAAATTAATAGGTTTACTCAAAAATGAGCAGTCTAATAGTAACAATTATGACCTTGGAGACTAATAATTAAAGTTTACCATTGTCTGAAAATTATCTCCTCCTTTGCTTTTCCCATGATAAGGAAAGTATGGCTGTTTAGGCAAGGGGATAACTAGCTCATTCTCTTGGGCCTTTGGCCATATAATGTGTTGTGAATCTGAAATACCCACATGCAGATATCACACACTGCATGATGGTACTGAAATAATTTTTATGCCCTTTTTATTGAGCGTAGTTGACTTGAATTTTTCTATTGGTGTGTTACAGGTTTGCAAAGCACAAAGGACCCTGGCCTTTGTGTCAGTACTTAACAGAAGTGGCATGTTTAGCTTTGGGGAAGCCAGTTCACACATTCTGCATCTGGTCAGATGTTTGCAGGATCAGGCCTAAGTAAGCTTCTTTTGTTTTGTTTTGGGTTGGGGTTTTTTTGCTGTGTATTACCATAATTAGAGTAGGTGGAAGGATGGAATACCATCTCTATGCATTTTCATAAAAAAAGAAATACAATTGTCAGCTCTTCTCAATCTATCTCTATTTAGATTATAAGAATGAGTTAATCAAATACATGGTTTCCTTAAGGTCTCTAAAACAGGCTGCAAAATTGGGTATCAAACACCACCCTTCCTAAATTAATTGTGTGCTATTTAGTCTATTTGCAAATGTAAATGCACTATATTTATTTTGTTGACCTCTAAACTTGCACTGAACTTTGTAGGTGGGGCCTTACAAAGTATGATTTTCTTTCTGTGCTGATGGAAAACTGATCTGTTGGGCAGCCTTTAATGCCTCAGCATGATTTAGCAGCTGAATCTCAGCTACCAGCCAGGGACTTCACAAGAACCAAGAATAGATGTGACAGACTGTCTGCCTGAGGGATGCCCAGTGCCCCTCTTACAGGACCCATTATACTGAAATGTCCTAAATGTGACACTGTTGTCCTTTCTTGTAACACTTTGTTTGTTTGCTAGGCAATGCCAGAACTCTGAGCTGGCTTCCTGATGATGGACAAAATCAGTAAGGGAGAGTCTGAGTGATAGTAACGTATTTTTTGTATGTATACTGAGGAAGTGTTCCTGGAAAAGGAGAGATCACAAAAAAATAGAAGCACTTTCTCAGTAAGGTGAGCTCCAATTTGTTCATAGGGAGCGAGTCTGGTTCAAGAGCTGACCCTAAACTGTGAATTTAGAGAGCAATCCTTGAGCAACTTGCACAGCTTCATCTCCAAGGTCCACTGTTTGTGTGTAAAACTTTAAATAATATAGGTGAGCAGTAAAATAGCAGCTTTTCCTAAGTTTTCCAAGCAAGGACACCATTCATGCCTACAGCTGGCATTGACATTAATTAGGTACTGTGACGCATGACTTGGTGGACACAGGGTAAGACCTTGTCATGCATCATCTACCCCACAGAAACAGTCTGTGCATGCCCTGATTTTCAACAACCAAGAGAAGGCAAGGTGGGGCAGTCTGGCCCTACTTGGGCAGAAGTCAGGGGACCCTTGACTTGCTGCAACTAAAATCTCCATGTGTTTTATCTCCAGATGATAACCAGCTGCTGGTGCATGGTACCTCATGCACATGGCAGAAATCAAATTAATCTGTAGCCTGACTCTTGTGTGTGGCAATGCAAAAGGCTCAAGTGCCTGATTAAAGACTTAAAAGATGGTTCATGACCACTCTGTTTGGTTTAACAAAATTACTCAGTTTTGATAGCTTCATTTTTAAATTGTGAATGGCATTAACTAGTGGTGTGGATTTGGTGAGGATATTGTTTCCACAAGTTTTACATCTCTGTAAGGGCAATTACCTCTATATAGCTAGGTTAAATCCCAGTTTACACAAGAGCGAAGCCAGAACCAGGTAGCCTCTGTGAGTTAAATGGTGTATGTAGTGACTATTTGCTATTTTTAAGTCATGAGTCATGTGTATATATGGACTGTGGTGCTGTATGTGGCAATTAGTGAGATCTTTAGCCCTGTTTATCTGTTGATGCTAAGAGAATGCAGAAAGAATTAAAAGGTAGTTTGAAATGGTACTAATTTGCTTGTTCCTCATTATTGCAGCTCATAAAGATGTTGATTTGCATACTGGATATATTCCTGATTTGTATTTTAAGGTTATTTCATTTCCTGTTATGCTTGTAATGCAAATTACCTTTGTGTATGGAGGAATACTCTGCCCTCTGAAAAAAGGCTAGAAGATATTCTTTTGGAAGGGCAGGCTGAAAGTAATGTTTTACAATAGCTGTGTTTTTCCTGTTCTCATTTTTTATTGTCAGTGAAAGAGAAAGCTCTTCTTAAACCCCAATGTGTAGCTCTCTGCTGCACCCACCACAGCAAACTCGTCCAACAGCAGTTGAATTCTCTTAATTGAGTCTTTCGCAAGACCAGCACCAGGCAGGCAGCAGGGGAAAAATACATTGACTCAGTCTCATGAAAGTGGACTTCACCACTTCAGGAAAGAGGGTAGGATTAGACTAGGTAGAGTTATGAGTGTTTGGGGATAAAATATTAATCCCCCAAACTGGGAATGAAACTTTGTGGGCAATCTTAGTTATAATTACTACTCCGCTCTTAACTATAATGATGTTGGGATTTATGTAGCACTTTTCATCTGTGAATTGCTCATCAGATTGCTAATTGTCTCATAACATACGCAGTTCCTTGCCTGAATGTGGCTGCAAAAGAGTGCAAGGATCTTTCAACTTCGCGTACAGGCAGCTATTTCAATTTTCCTTTTGTGTCCTAAAGAGATGATGCTTTTGTGACCACACCATACATCTTTATCTGTGTGCCTGCCTAATAATGCCAGAGCACTTTCAGCCAAGTATGACGGAGCACTAGAGGTCCAAAAGAGTCAAATTTCCCAAACATTTTAGGGAAAGAGAAGACTAAATTCAGGAAAGAGATTCAATTACTATTTCCACTGAGGGAAAGCCTGCAATGTTTCCGGTTTTCCATGGGATGCCAGAGAGTTTTTCTCTCTGTACATGCTGCAGACAGGTAAACATCAGGAAACTCTTTGGTTGGTTTTCACCTCCTTACACATCAGAGAATCCAATCACAAGACAAAGAGAGATAGGAAACCAGACTTCATTGCTTGAAATGTGGTGGAGTGAGAGTTAATTCTGGCTTTTAAAAACACAGGGATTTTGAAGCAGCTCCCCTCCTGTGAAAAAGCAGAGAGAGGCAAGGAGACAGAATTCAGCCTCCACTTTTTCAAACTTGCAGTAAATTACTTTCCTTGTCATCCAAAATATGTTCATGAAAGGAACTGAGGCTCTGGAAAAATTAGCTGAAAAGACATTTTCCTGTTGGAACATGCTATTTTACTAAAACACATGCCATTTTCAGCACAATTGGATGTAAAGAAATTGTAAAGCAAATGTCAGTAAGTCTGTGCCTTGTTTGCCTAGACATTTTTCTTTTGTTTGCAATATTTGTTTCATTGTATTATACAGTAAGGAAAACATATAGGAAAAACGACTAAATTTAATCAAAGCAGAACTTTTTGAAAAGGCCAAAGGGGGTCAAATTAGATTTCACAAGAAAATGAGTTTTTCTTTCAGATTCAGAAGAAAAATAAAATTCAGAAAGCTCTAATTTCCTGTAGATTGCAATTTTAGTTTCTAATTGCGACCACTATCAACCGTTATGACTGTAAGGAGCCTCCTTCCTGAGCACTCTATCTAGAAACATGTCTAATTCTTTCTAAATTATTAATATCTTATATTTAATGAATTTAATGAGGGAGGTCTAGCAAACTTTCTAGACTAAAGACTAACACGATTCTTTTTATCTCTATGTTTATGTATTTTCTCATGACACTGGACATGAGTTGAAAACGCTGTTTCCATAGCTAAAATGTATATATGCTAAGGGGGAAAGAAAGTGTGTATAAGAGTACAATTGCTAAATTCTGTGAATGCAGCCATAGATCCAAGTATAGGATGACTGGTCATTTTTTTTAATTTCTTTTTTTTTCTGAATTAAACATATGCTTTTATGGTAATGTCACTGTTACCACGATTTTGTTTCTCAGTAAAATTCAGTGTTTCTTTACAAATTCATTCTTTTCTTCCTTTAGATTTTCTTAACAGAGTTGTAACAGTGAGGAACTCTAATGAATAAAGCACAAGGGCAAAAACATTGACATGCAATTTTTAATTATTTTTCTTTTTTTTTTTAAATGCATTTTTAAAATTTTGATGGCAGAAGCAACAGTTGCTAAGTCCATGCTAAAAGCTATTTTAAAACTGCAAAATCTTGAACAGGCTGAAGTTTTCTTTGATTTAGGTTTGTGTATATATCACAAGTAGTGATGGTAGCACTGCAAGCCTCTGTAATCTTCTAAAAATCAAGCACTTCCAAATGCAGTGATTACTCTTTCTTGAAGCTTTAGAAACCAGGTGCAATGATACCAACTTGCTCAATTTTTGTAGTGTCACATGAAAACTGAAATAATGATGTACTGAACTTCTCTACTAGAAAAGGATATTTTTTCACAGAAAATAGTTAAGCTCAGTTCAATGTATTTGGCATTGAAGGAAGAAAATATGCTGTTAAGGGGAAATAATCCTATATTTGCCTAAAGTTTAAGTACGAAAATATGTTAAAACCAAATGGAAGCTTATTATTTTATGAGCCTGTGGCTGAGGATTTTCTCCATCTGGGAGAAAGTGTGAGAATGGGAAGAGAAAAATAAAAACCTGTGGAACTGTAAAGTGTCCTGGGGATTTCATTCTCCTAGGCACCACATTAGTGCCAGACGCTCTGATTTTTTCCTTTCTATTTTACTAGACCATTCCTGTCAATGTCTCTGGGTTGCCCAGTGTTGGGGGAGAAATCAAGCTAAAATAAAGCAAGAAGATGCTGAGACTAGGCAGTAATTCTGCACACTTAACTGTAGTTATTCAGAAATTACCAAGTCAGTTGCATGAGTGTAGTCTGGTAAAGTGCAGCAGCAGTCACTGGCACACGAGAGCTGGTTTGTGCTGTGGGTATGAAGGGAGCTGGTTCACTTTTTCCACCGGTGAGCTGTGGAGAGCTGCGTGGGACACTGCCAGCCCGGTCTGACCTGGGTAACGATCTCTGGAAACTGTGAGATCTGGTTTGGTGCAAACCCCGCACTCGCCTCTTCTGTCACTTTACTACTTTATTAGTCACCCAGGGCCGGATTGCTCATGGGAGCCTTGTGCAGTGGGAGATTGGAGGTGCCTCATGGTGCATGCTGGGTTGACCCTGAAAGGAATTGAGTGCTGTGGTCTTAATTCAGCCTCACACATCTGTATGCATATGAATTTAAATTTTCAGCTCCACTCACTGCTGGAGGGGAAGGTTAAGGACTTTGTACTCTGCATAAAACTTCAGTAGCTCCACCTGTAAATATAGAGGAAAAGTGGAATTTTGCTAGTTAGACATCTGAGAGGAGCTGGACTTCTAGGTGTCTTTCTGAACCAGAAGCCTAAGCTAATAAAATATTTTACACCTGCATATTTACAGGCTTGACCTTTACTGTCACCATCTAGCTTTTCTCACCTCCCCTGGCATTTTTCATCAAAGAAGGAATATTATTAGTCTGCTGCAGCTTCCTACCCTACCCAGAAGTGTGAAGGAAGTGTGAGTTGTACATGTGAAAACACTCTGCACTGATGGTAGGACAAGTGTCAGTGGTGGCAGTGTGAGAGAGGCGAGGTGAAGTGGCTCCTTGCATGGCTGCAGAGGTGGACAGCTTGTGAATTGATGTTGGAGATTCATCACCTGACTCCCAGCACTGGGCAGCATGCTCTGTGCAAATGGCTGATCATAAATAATTATTAATAGTAATCCACTGTAGCTGCAGAGTTCAGATGTCAATATTAATGAAGTGAAACTAGCAGCGGCTTTCTCTGTGAATTAAGTGTCGACCATGGCAGTTGATGTTAATCAGCTGTGAATAGCAGTGAGGTCAGATGCATGCAAATGAAAAAGATCCCTCTCAACTATTGCTTATGGCTCTTTTGCCAGCTATCTCATTTCTTTCTAGTGTTTACCTTTTGTCACCATCCAGTTGGTAGGTAGAGTGGGTACAGATGGGTCTGAGTAAGGGCTCATGTGCCAAAAATAGCTGCTCCTGCTTGCTTGTGGGAAAGGATCAGTATCATCAAGAGTGTGCTCTGCAGTGAGGCAGGGTGGCATATTGGTGAGACAGAAATTGTATATAAATTAGTTGAAGCGGGTTATTTTCTGGGAAGTTTGTACATGTGACAATGTAGATCTCTGTGGATATACAGTACAAGAAGCATAGGGAATTCCCGTAATAAAAAGAGAAACTATCTAACCCATTTTTACTAGGCAGTTTGTCAAAATCCACAGCAATCTGGGGTAAAATGAAAGATTAATGTTAGAATCAGGCATTTCCTTGCATGTAATCCTGCTTACTTACAATGAATATTCATGGTGGCTTTGTTCATAATTCAACCTTATCTTCTAGCCAGCCCTTATCAGAGAGCATTTTGGTTTTCTCTCCCCATAGGATTTCCTTGGGGCCACATTTTCTGAGAGTGTGCTGCCTATCTTCCTGAGGACCAGCGAGGGTCGTGGCTTGGATCAGGCTGTGCTGCTGCTGCAGTAGAAGTAATGGTGGGGGTTGAGAAATGGATACAGGAGCTGCATCTTCCTTACTCCATCATGTAGATCACGTAATACTGTGTGGCTTTCTGCTGCTTTGTTCTGTGCTCCTTTGGTGATTTCCTGTTTCAATTTCTGCCCTCTTTTGTGACTCATGTACAGCTTTGTCTCAGGCAGTGGTAGACCTTATAAATTTTGTTACGGCTGCATGAACACAGTGCAGTCTTAAATGGGAGGTGAGACTTGGGGAGCTTTGTTACAACCCTACAAGAGCAGGTGCTTAGTTCTGTGGGACAGCAGCCTCAGCAAGGTCAGTTCAGCCAGAGAAAGCAGATGCAACAAAAAATAGAAGGGAAACAAAATGATGTTGAGACACCTGTCTGATAGATCATTTAATCAAATGAGAGGGCGATTTCCCCAGGTTAACTGTGTGGGTGAGTGTGTACCTGTAGGATTTGAAGAGCTGCTGGTGTCAGCTAAGGCTTCAGAAGTCTGGGAAGCTGTATTTTGCTGTCCTTCAACCTATGCTTACCTTCCCAAGGGCACAATGGAGCTATCTGACCTGCTATTATTGCAAACAGATGCTTTTATTTCAAAGACATAGATTTCCATCACCAGTTGCTGGCACTATCTCAGCTTTCTGATTGCAGGTGTGTTCAACTAATATAAAATTCTCCCTTTCTAGATATGTTGCACTGTGCAGCAACTTGATGTTTATATATTGATGTATTGTATATTGGTGTTTTGCTTCTTCCTGTGATGAAATTCTAGAAGCAAAGGCAGATGAAGACCACCTACACAAGTTCCTTATTGAAATTTGGGTGAAGTCCTCATTCTCAGGAATTCTCTTTCCCAGAAACTCTTCTGTTCACCCTCTATGGAGAGCCTGACAAGCTGTAAGGAAGGCTGACTGGCCTTTCACTGTTTGGGCAAGTGGATTCCAAAGGAAATTTGCCTTTTTTCCTCAAGGGTTTTGCTCTTGTGTCTTGCGTGTGTGTGTGTGCAGAGGGAAAGGGTGCTTTTTTGTGGCTGTCCCTGTACCAGAAGGCACTACTGCTCACTGTGGACAACAGCCTTCAGTCAGGCTAAACCTGGGAACAAGACAACATCAGTGGTTTTTTAAAGCTCTGTGTTTTGAAGAACTTGCTGCACCAACCTGAGACTGCACTGGGGGGAGAAAAACCTGGGGGGTGCATAATGTTATTGTAGTAGTTACTTTTGAGGGGTTGAATTCTGTCCTCAGCCATAAGGTAGGACTGTCGTCTGTGCTTGAGGTGCACAGAAGCCAAATTTGGCAAGGTTTCTTTGTTAAATAGTGGCAGAAATGCCCATTCAAGTCTATAAGATTTCCCTTTCCTCAGGAAAAAATCAAGCGCAGGCTGCCGTCTCCTTAATCATCCTTCCTACTCATCTTTAGAACATGGCTTTGAATGCAACCATCAGAGGCATCACAGACAAAAGCATTTTCTCATTTTCTCACAAAGGAGAATTTTTTAGGCCCTATGATACAAAAAGTTAAAAGTCTAGAAGAAATGTCTTAAGATACTGTCATTTCATTTGAATTGTCTCAGTTATGGAAAAAGGTTCTTCGTTTTATGAGATTATAATTTCTATTTTAAGGATCAGTTGAGCTTTTGAGACAGGCCCTTGAAGAAAGCATCGCCACAGGAAGCATTGTTCAAGGCTACGTACCTTACAAAAGCTTTGGGATCCCTATGGCTGCAAATCACCAGTCCACCTTAAGTGACGCTACCTGTTAAATTGATGATTTCCCAATTTTAGCAGAGTCAGATACATCAGGGCACATCTGCATGTCAGTCTGGAATGTCCCATATAGACTTCACAGAATCCCAGAATCCGTTAGGTCAGGAAAGACCTTGGAGATAATTAGTTCCAACCTATGACCTAATACCACCTTATCAACTAAGCCATGGCACAGTCTTTTCTCAAACATCTCCAGGGACGGTGACCCCACCACCTCCCTGGGCAGCCCATTCCAATTCCCAATCACGCTTCCTGTAAAGAACGTTTTTCTTATGTCTAGCCTAAACTTCCCCTGGTGCAGCTTAAGACTTGAAGCCAAATCCCATGGTTTATGAAGCACAGTGCAGGAGCCAGTGTGGTACAGAGGAGGGGTTATCTTTTTGTTCTCCTCTTCCTGGGACAGCATAGAAATTGCATTAATTCTTGGCATATTTTAGAAAATCCGAGAAGTATTGATTATCTTGCATCAGCTGGAACAGTACCCTGTGCTCTGTTCTCAAATACTCCATGTTCAAAGTCTTCTCCATCTGCTGTGACAGCAGTGCACCTGTTCTTAGGTAGGAACTTTATTATCCTTATGCTGCTTGAGGCTCCTTTTGTGGCAGGAAAACCCTTCCCTTGTGACAGGACACAGCAGTAGTACAGAGGAGAAAGAGTGTGGGGTTAGCGTATGACCCTTCAGGGTATGGTTATAAGCTGTAATTCTCCAAGTAGGTGCCTCAGCCTGTATGGGGTGCTTTGAAATCAATGATGATTGTAGGTAAATATAGATTTCTGCCCCTCTTCCTAAAGTTTACTGTGCTCTTCATTTGATCCTTTTAACTTTACAGATTTCTTTTTTCAATTAAAAGAATGATAATCAAACCAGATAATGGCTGTGCTTTGAGAGTTTGCTTGATGGCTGGCATGGTCCTTTGGCTTTGCACAAAGTGTCTTTTTCCAAGGTCTTTTGAATTGGACTATTTACTATTGGCTGCAAGAGCTCAGGATTCAGGCAATTGGTTCCCCCTGCCTTAATCTTGTTTCTGAATGTTTCAATTAACGTTTGTCTGAACCATTTTTTCATTGTGAATTGTTTCAAATGAGTCTGTAGATTCCCACAGCCTTGCAAATCACTTTCATTTACAACAACTTTGTAAGGGCTTGCCCAGAGAGAACAAGAGCAAACAAGGGGAGAGACCCTTTCCGTCAGGACTTTCCTAGGTTGAGTTGAGTGTTAGCTGCCAAATAATGCAATTTTAAGAACCTACAGAAACCATCAAAGCCTAGCTTAACTTTACAGTTAGATCCCAACCTTGCTAACAGGAGACTCAGGCATGAATGCCATATGTTGTTATGCTAAAGAGTGTGCTCAGAAGCTGCATTTCCATGCACTGACCCCTAAAAAATTCACCAGAGGTCCCATCTGCTTCCTGCTGTGACAACATAACATTGTCCGAGGGAGCGAGAAGATGAGCTTACATTTCCTTGCCAGCACACTGGAAAGCTGTTAGAGCAGACATGTGGAGAGATATTCAGGTCACATCTTGTAGTTTCATTCTCCTACACAAGATCAAGAAAGGCCTTTATGTACGGAGAAAAGCCTGATAACCCTCCACCAATAAGTTATTAACTGAGATTTCCCACTGATGCTACCTAAAAGAGTGCTTGGGTTCTGCATGACCTCCATGGATGTGTAATTAAATTATAAATGGTGTGCTCTCCACTCTTCTTTAAGGACTATGTGTTTGGGAACAATTAAGGCTAGTCCAGAATATGTCAAAATGATCCTAATAAGTTTGGAAGTAGTGTAGTCCTACTCACAATAGCTTTCTGTTGCCATACCACCTGTTTAATGCAGCAGCATGGAACACTGCATGGGTTAATTGAACTTGGATTTTAGACCCGTGGCTCAGTCTGCCGTGGCTGCAGCGGTAAGATCCTGAGCTAATGACTGTAAAGTTAGACTGCAGCCACTGAAGTGTAGGCTCACCTTGAGAAAAGCTTGGCCAGAGGATATATAATAAAGAATTTGTTAAGGAAGTTTTTGTCCATCTGGTTACAAACTCTAATAGCTGTGATGTGGAGAAATAAGGCTCATTACAAGCTGATTTCATTTAGGATACAAGTAAGTGGGAGATCTGAGGTCTTACAGTTCCAAGACAACATGTTCCTGTGAAGGCAGAAACATGATCATCTGTTGTACCCTGTTTTGCTCCTTTTTAAGCTCTCAAACTCATAAAGAAAAGGGACATTTTAAATCATATGAAGTATAATTTGTAAGTATTTAATTGTTTTATTAGTAGAAAATATTTTAAAATACATCTAATTTAAAATGTTCCTATGCATCAAATGTTTACTTGTGCTGATCTTGCCTCTGTATCTATGTTTTTCCATTACCACAGCCATGCTGGCGATCCTAGGGCCAGGAGTCTTGGTCTGTTGTGAAGTGCTTTCTTTGCATGCTGACAGACTGTTCTAACTGATTGCCAAACTCTAATTTTGCTTCTTTCCATGAAAAAAACCAAACTGTAAAAGCAACTCTTTAATAAACAAAACCTTTCTTCTGTAGCCTTCTGACACAGGAGATGACAAGCTTTTTTCTACATGGGCCTCTAGAGAGAGCACAGAGCCAGAGGCTGGTTGACATGGTGTGGGAATAATGACCCCAAAGGGTAAAATGTGAAGCTGTCTTACCAAAATTTGCCAGTAGCACTGTGATCCACAAAAGACTTGCCAGGGACAAACAGGAGGTACTAGGGGCATTTCCTTTCCTGTTCCCAATGGACCTGTAGGAGATGCAATGGTAGGTATTTTAACTGCTCTGTTTTGCTGGACTTTTCCTTGTCATGCAAGCACTGCCAACCACAAATTCCACGTGGTGCCTGGGAAGTATGAGTATTTATACCAGGCTGAAAGTCACTGCACTGATCATGAATCTCTTCCACTTCTGGATCTTGCTGACTGTTAAAGAGCCCAGATTGTGTTTTTAAGTGCAGCTACCAACTATAGGACTGACAGCTTTTTCATACTCTAAGCGTTTTTACTTCATGTATTCTTTAAGCCACAGGAGCAGATGATTTCATTCAAGAAAAACCTTGGGGTTTTTCATGGAAGAGAAGAAAAGGAAGAGAAATTCGAGAAAAATACAGTAGAACTGTAATTGTTCTAAACCAGAATATTTTCCAAGAGACATCAGTGATTTTTGAGGCATACTCAAGCTTAGCAGAACCCTTTGGAATGTGCTTCATTGTGAGATTGCAGTTTTATTGAGGTCTTTGTCCAAAAATTAAGGTAAGCCAGAACATATTTTTCCTTTAGTTTCCTTTAGATTATTTTCCAGTATTCTTCACCCAGATTGCTTCATTAGGCAGGTTGTTTTGTCATAAGCACTCGCCCCCGAAGGATTTCAGCAGCAAAGTGGGAGCTTCCTGCAGAAAGAAAATAAGTGAAATAAATGTTTTTCCTTACTTGGCTGTGTCCTTTTTTTCTATAACAGATGGAGCAATTCAGAAGTATAAGTTTAACCGTCACTTAAACCAGAAGCAAGCAGTATCTGCACCTTATTAAAAACCATGCTATTTTGAAACTTTCTAGCTGGGCACTCACTTGTGTAATTTGTGCACCAAAATATTATGGCATGTTAGTTTCCAAAAGGAGAAAGCATACAGCAGACACCTGGTGTGACTCTGCTGGAGAGGAGGAGGAAAGAAGTGTTTCTGATGATTGCCATGGGAAGGTGAGGGTGCACAATTACCCCATTGCTACTCTAAAGGATTGCAATTATATATGGAGACAAGCTGGAGCAGGGGAGGTCAGAAATGCACTTGCTAGGAGGCTGATGGAAACACACACAGAGAAAATTATTCACTCCCAAAGTCACTGACTGATATAAGCTGGGAAGAGTGGTGGGTTTTTTCTCCTCAGGGTCACTACAACCTGTTGAAGGCACAGTGTACCTGTATGCACAAACATGCAGGAATGTCCAGTTATCCTGTACCTATTGTTCTTCTGTCTTTCATCTAGAATTGCCAAGGCAGCTGTCAGTGCCACTCCAGGCTGTGAAGCTCTTCAAAGATAATGAAGAAAACTTTGAACGTGGCGCATCTCCCCAGGGCAGTGTGTTGAAGGTTTAATGCATTCCTGGCAGCCGCCATGCTGGAGAGACACAGGGTGTTCTCCTCCTAGCTGGAGTTTCTCAAGGACTGTGGCTTCATGCCAGGTCACTGTGCTGGAGTTTTGATAAGACAGACAAAGCCAGATCAGCATTTGTCCAGATGGGATTGAGTCTCTTGCCAACTGGAGATCATGGAAAGCGTTATTCATGGATGCTGCCAAGATCAAACTTACTGTTTTCTGAAGAATCCAGGACTACTTCTAAGCTAAAGACTGATCTGGTATTGCTGTGTTCGTGCTGTGGGGCTCTAAAAACTCGTGGGTTTTTTGATATTGTAGAGCTACTGCTGTCTGATATGTAATCCGAGTCAAGCAGTAACATAGCTGTGCTTAGTCACTGGGATAGAAAGATGCCAAATCTAACAGGCTGAGCAAGTCTAAAAGCTGTGTCTTTGTTTTGATTTTATTTTGAAAACTGAATTACTGATAAGTGCAAAAAATCTGTGGATAAGAGTGGGTTCTCAAGCTGTCTTTACTGAAAAAAGACATAGAGTAAAAAATTCAACCATGTCCTTGTCAATAGAGGCTTTATATTCCCATGTGGGAGAGTCTTGCTGGTTGTTCCAGTCATTTGCTAATTTTGTTGACAACAATTATGCTTGCTAGCTAGAGAGGTGTTTAACTAAAACATTTCCAACTCTCAGATGCCCAAAAATTTATATTTTCCAACATCTTTTCTTCTTGGAGAAATGATCCATGCAGAGGGTTTGAAAGAGTGGAGTAACTCAGTCTAGAGAATAAAGTACGGTGTCAGAAAGGATGGAGGCAAAGTAACTTTTCATATATGCTGCTGTGAAGAGAAAAGGAATATTTTTCTCACACAGTCTAGCCTAGGTAGAGCAGGAAAAAATGGGCTTCAATTGCATTATGAGAAACTGATTTAGCTGTTGAGAAAAAACTTCTAACAACAAGTGAATCAGCAGAATAGATCAGCGGCAAAGGTTACGGAGTCTCCATCAGAAGTTTTTAAGAACAGGACAGGTCAGATAAAAGTGAAGTTAAGCTAAATGTGGGACTGATTAGTTATCTTCAAATCACTTTCAGCACTTTTTCAATGGCTTGTTGCTTGGCATGCCAAGAAGGGGATAAAAAGGAACTTTTTTGTTACATTAAAGGACCATAACAGCAATTTTTCAAAAAGGAAAAAAAATACTGCGAGAGATACTATCTTAATCTAATCAATGCTATTTAGTAAATAGTTAAACAAAGAAGAAATATGTTTGTGGCAGGAGGGAGAGGAGAGGAGCAGAGTGGCATGTTGGAGGGGGAGAGACCAAAGCCTGTAACGTACTTAGCTCATGGTTCCAATTCAGAGAAAAATTGCATCTTGTCTGGCTTTCCCCTTAAACTATAGGAGGGAAAAACACCACCAGCACCACAAACCCAAACAATCTACCAAGCTTCCAGTTCCATCCCATGGCAGAAACAGAACAAAAAGGAGTAGCAGCGCTTTGCCCTCTCACAAATTGGCCAGAGGGAGAAACGTACTTTGTGTCCGCAGGAGATGCCACAAGGATTCCTTAATTTCTAATCCTATGTTAATCCAGAGAAAGATTTAATTGGTGCCTTTCAGGTCCCATCTGCTCTGACAGACCCACAGACAGGCCTGGAGACCAAAATTATCATAGCTTCTACAATTTATAGAATGGGCTTTATGTAGCTAGAATTGCCATGTTCCTGCTACAACCATGTCCATGGAAATACAAGGGAGTGCTCAGAATAAAGCCATTTAGCCTTGATCCACATTGTTCATGTGGTATTTTGCAATGGGGTTGTGAGCTATTTGGGGGGCCTTGTGCATTAGTGGTATCTACCCCCTCTGAAAAATTCTCATTGATCTTTTTTTTTTAAATAGACTTTCCTGAAATACATGCTTTTAAATATGGAATATTTAGCAGTGACTTTTTGCTCATTTGGCTTTAAAGCTTTCTCTGCAAGTCTCCTTGGCATTTATCCCAAAAAGATGTTAAAATTATATCATAGAGGAAACCAGTTTAAAGCTTACTGGAAGAGAGCTGATCTCTTTTCTTTAGTTTTGGTATTTGCCTAAGTAAGCATAATCTGTTGGTTGCAAGATTGAAGTACATCCACAGAATACTATCTTCACTAAAATATGTACAAGGCATCATAACCAACCCAATGCCCCACCCAGTACTTCAGCTAACGTTTTCCTGTTGATGTTGAGGAAACTCAACTGGGAAAACAGGAAGAAAAAAATGTATTTTGGTATTTTTGGTGGCAAAGTATACTACTGCATTTTTTTGTCTTGAAATTTCTGTTAGGAACAACCACGTCTCATGACTGCTGCAGTCAGGACCCCTTGCTGTAAGTGATCCTGACAGTAAACAGCTGGTATGATCTTATCACATGTATTTGTGTAACAAAAAAACAATGCCTCCCTTGATATTCATATCGATATTCCCCTGGACTTCCACTGCCTCCCAAGAACAACTCATGCAACCCTGACATGCCTTGAACCTATAGCAACATGTGGTAAAGCAAAAAATTACACTCTTGATTAACTTCTTAGCCAATAAAATGTAAATTTGTTAGTTTACATTTACTTCTGAGAGGACAGCCGTATAGCCATAAATATTGCCTCTAAATTGAACCATGCTGTCTTCAGATCAGGAGGCTGAAATGTGACCTTTTTGGCATGCAGGGGTTTTGGGACAGTGTCTGCTGAGGGAGGTCTGGCATCTGGACATACTATTGTTTCCACTGCCTGAGAGCTTTCCTCTTATAGACCAAGTAACCTCAGCCTTGAACTTTGTTTATACCACAGGAGTCATGTTCTCTGTGACTCACAGAGCCTTTGGCAAACAAAAATATTGAGCCTTTTCTGAAGGGTGAAGAGGCTTCAGAGCAATGCTGAACTGAGAGAACACTCAGGAGAAAAGGAGAGAAGAAAACTTTGGGAGAAACCTGCTCACATAGACCTCTGGTTAAAGACAAAGAATCTTGGATATTGTTCAGCAGCACGATGAAGTGAAGGAAAATAAAGGGAAATTTTGGGAGCAGGGGTGAAAATTCATAGATAAGGCCCTGTGGCTGACAGGGCAGAAGAGAGTTTCCAGGTGCCTGATCCTTGAATGCTTACCATCTGCAACGGACATTAGGTCTCTGGATCTGGCCTGCCCTCAGAGGCCACAGTAGTATGCTGAAGTTCCTCAGACTGTCTTTCCACTTCTCCAAGTCTCCTCATTAGATGTCAGACGGGTCCCAATGAATAATATGAGACAGATTTCAAGTGTAAGAGTCACCATTAATCCAGAATTGCTTGCTGTCTACGTCTATTTCCTCCCCGTCAAAAACAGTAAAAACTCTAGAAAACTCATAGGAAAGACAAGACAAAGTATCTTTTCTGCAATTAAAATCATTCTTCCAGTATTTATGTGACTCAAATCATAAAATCTGTGAAAAGCTGGTAATTTGCCCTAATCAGGCTGTCCTGTAAATAGGGAGAAGAAAGGATAAATGGCAAGTACCTAGAAGAGCGCAGATCAAAATAGTCCTGGGGAAACAGAGAGGGCTGGGAAGCAATAAATCACAAAGCACTACTGTATCATCTTAGGCACCCAAGTTCTTGATCAAAGCTTGTTGCCATCTGATGTGGAGAGAGAAGGCAGGACACGGAATCAGCCAGGCGGTGAGGGGCAGCCTGTGGTTTCCCACGGGTGTGGGAGGTGTGTCTGTATAAACCACAGCCCAAGGGACTTGTGCCTGCTTACCCACGGAATGACAGAGGAGATTCCCTTCCCACCTTCCCAGGCCTAGGATGTCCCTGGGAGTTTCACAGAGCCGTGTAGCCCAGGTCCTTTAACACAACTGCTGTGAGTCCTAGGGAAGCTTATCTCCAGTACTGAGGGACAGGAAAAAGCTATCAGTGGAGAAAGTGTTAGAGTTCTTGACAGTTACCTTCTCCTCTGGAGGAGGTGCCTTCTCTGCCTGAGGTATCTGCAATATCCTCACCTCCTTCCTGGGCCTGCGAGTACCATTTTGCCTCAAAGGAGTGTGGAGCATACAGAGGACAGTTAACCTTGTTGTGGGGAGCAACATGGAGAGGGGACAAAGGACAAGGTAAGAGGCTGACAATGATTGCATTAGGAAGACTGTGTTAAAGATCTTGTGGATGTGTATACTGGAGACATCATAGTTCTCTGAAAGAATTGGTGAGGTGGGTCAGCTTTCCTCTGCTATCTTTCCACTGATAGGAAATGTTTCCACTGGGCAGTGTCCCAGAGCTACTGCGACAGTTCAGCAGCTCCTGCACAAAGGTCATGTCCCGTTTCTATTTTGCAAGAAAAATGCAATGAATGGCATTACAGTTCTATGGATAAATGCTGTAATATCAGAATATTTTGGAAAAGAGTAGATCTGGGATAAAGCTAACTCAAAATAGACCAGAATTGGTGTTGACTGTGAAATTCATGTGCTCATGCAACCAATTAACACAACATGATATTAGCAATAGTATTGTCAGATTAGTTTCAGTCTAGCTTATCTAGCAATTCCAGCCAGAGCTGTATAAACCTGGTCTTCCTTGTCATGCCATTGAATAATAAGCACTGAGTGGCTGACATCTGTTCTTATGCTTACGGTGTTTCATGCTGATTAGCTTTTTCCACAGGTAGGGGAAATAAAGTCCCATATTAACCAGGGCTTAGTGGGCCTCTGTGGCAGAGCTCTGTAAGGCATAATAGAAAATAATTTACTGACAGAGACCTATTCTCAGTCACAGCAGTTGGTTGAAGTGTTAGTTTATATTCACTGAAGATCTGGCTGTGAGACCTGGTTTGCCACTGTTATCCCATAGTTACACTAGCATAAGCCAGTTGGAAACCACCAAGGATGTGGGGTGTGGTTCCTCACAGGGAACACTCTCACACCCATGTTGATTTAGTGTTTTCTGGCAGGGAGAAGTGACTACATTCACAAGTGGAATGGAACAGACAATTAAGAATCACCTTTTGGCAAGAAAGCTGCTATTACCATAAACCACCATGATTTATATACCAGTTCTTTTTTATTGTCACCTCTGAGTTACAGTGACATTATTTGAGCTGAGAATTTCCTGAGGACAGCATGTAAATGCTCACAAATTCAAGATTCCTTTTCTTTTGTGTTAAATTTAAGCAGGTTTTAAAAAAATATTTTTTAGTCATGCGACAGGGAAAATAATCTCAATGTATGTATGTGCTTTTCATCATACACCAGTTAAGATGGTCTTTTATTCTCAGTAATGCAGTGACATAATTTCATTGTCATTAACTGAAGAAATTATTTGTCTTCAAAAGAAATCTAAAAGAGAGGCTGGAAATAGGGTTTGCTGGGAGGAAATTCAGTCATTTTTTTCTGAGCAGTGGACTCTAAAGTATGAGCCATGCTTTTACTGTGTCCACGCTGCACTGCTGGAATTGGAGACATCCCCCACCACCTTCTACCTAAGATTTATTGGAAGCACCACTTAAAGGAGAGAAGGCAGCCTATTTGCTGCATTGAGTCCATTACAGGGTGAAGAGCCTCATTTCTGGCTTAAATTCTGGTTCATTTAGAAGCCCAGCTCAGAGGCTGATGGTAGTGCAATAGCCGAGATCTGTTGCTGTGTGTCAGGGCTTACAGATATTCCTTTATTGATCTTTAACAGGACCTCTTGCCCCTTACCTGAGCCTAAGGTGCTCTGTTGCATCGATCCATTCCATCCCCAGCTCCTCTCTCAAAGGGTAGTTTGGGTTCAGATGCACATGTTGTGGCGTGGAATTGTGAGCACCTTGAATGCAGCTGCTGAGGTAATTGGCTGCTTGAAATTTAAATTGCATCTTCCCCTGTTCCATGCTTTGCCCAAGTGCCATTCAAAAACCTGCCTAAGATTACAATGCAGTTTCAGATACTGTTTCTGGAAGCTACTGATGCTCAGACACAGGCAAATCAGAAGAAATTCAGCGCACCGCAACCCAGATGATTAGAGGGGCTGACATGATTGCTTACAAGGAAAGATGAAAATGTGTAATGCACCTAACTTGGCTAAGCAGCAGCTGGCTCAAGTGCCAGATGAAGACAAATGAGAGGAATCAGTGCAGGCGTATGAAATGAGACAAACCCAGAGGTAGGAAGCATTTTGGCTGAATAGCAGCCAGTGTCATGAAGAGAAAGATCTAGGTGATCAGCAGGTCCCAACCTTTTCCATACCAGGAATTTCTAGCATCTTAGCCTCCTCTCTTGGGAGGGACAGGCTGAAAAAAGAAAAGAGGCTAAATAAGAAGGTCAGACAGGTTGCAACCCAGCCTGTTCCAGGTTGTATAAGTTATGTATTAGGCGTAGGATGATTTTCAAAGGAAATGGTGGAAACTCCATGAAACATAGACAGGCCAGTGTGCCAGTGAATGCTTCACAGGGGTCAACTAGGAAACTGTTGAAGGGTGTATTAGAATGTTTATTAAGACTTGTTCCATTTCTAAATGGTAACATTTATGCCAAGTACACTGAGCAAACAAAAAGAAGTTAAAGATAAAATCCAAAGGCATAATGATTTCCAGTTGTATTTACTTCCCATCTCATTTCAATAATCAGACAGTAAAGTTGGCAGATTTTTCGGTCTTAATCCATGGGTCAGTGAATGAACCAGTCTTAAATTCCAGGGCTAGGTTTGTGCCACATGGATTTCTCTGTGGTGAGCAGTTCCTACGACAGAATTTGAAAGTTTTTAAAATTTTCTTTCTGGTTTTTTAAATTCTTTTGGGTATATGCAGCCAATTCATCTTTCTGAGGCAATCAAATTATCAGGGTACGTAAGTCATAGGAAGAGAGGTGAGAGTAATATTAACACAAAGAGCACCATGGGTACCCACTCTCTATTTAGTCTTGTCCAACAGTGGTTTTCAGTCTATGAAGGTCATACAACACCTTGATATTGTGTGTAAAAGTATGTCCTATTGCCAGTTACCATATCTTGTAGTATCTTTTGCTTTTATTCTAGTACCTAGGAATACTGCCAGTCTAGCAATGTCCACACGTACTCTTTTTGCCTCTCTGAAGTTCAGTCTGCTGCAAAGTTACAGGTAATTTACAAACCACATGAACAGCTGCATAGAAGCCTAATACGAAGTTGTTACCGTGCTTCTCAAGTTGTGAGGATATGATTACGTGGCCAAGAGACAAGGACCTAGACATGTTTTTGTCTTTTGTACACTTATAAAATCTGGTGTTACTTACCTCATTTTCCTGCTTAAAATACATTGAGATTAGGAGAGGTGTACTTTCTTTTACCCCATTCCTACTATGCTCTTTGGGAAACCCTGCTGTAGAAATGACTCGTGCTGACTAACAGATCAGCATTTTTTGATGAATTTCAGAAAGCACTTGTTTCTATATCTGCAATTTTGTGGATTCTGTTAACACCGTCATTTAAAAGTTAAAACAGATAAATTTAGCAGCAGGAACATTACCTCTAGGACTCTGTCTGGCTCTTATCAGTCACATAAGTCTGGAGAGAATCTGTCAACAGAAGAGTGAAGAGTCAAATTCTGTTGATGTTTGTGTGTTTGTTCCTATTGAAAACAGTAGCTGTATGGAAGTAATAGAGCAGTGCTTGGCCTTAAGCCTTTCTCAACAGCCAAAAAGCGCTGCATTATCTGGATTTTCTCTTGCAGACTTTCTCCCTCCAGGAGAAAACTCTATGTACTGGATGTTCCTGAAATGAATGAATAACGCTGTAAACAGCCTCATAATTAACCCATCTTGTCTAAAATGAGAGTCTTCCTAAAACATACATAACCTTGATAGGATGATGGTGTTTAAAACCCAACTGTGGTAGACAGCTCTGATCTGAAGCACTGTAATAAGGAAAGAATTTGTAAGAGGAAACCTATGAGATGAAAAAAATGTGAGAGATGACAGAGAGTGGAGGCTAAAATCAGATTAAGTCAGTTCATTTCTTTGCCCTCTCTTCCTGTTTGTCTTTGTCTTTTTTCAAGGGGGTGGGGTGAGGCAGCATCTACCATGCAGGGCTCAATTTGAAGTCTTAAATCCCTAAATAAATGTGTTAGGAATTGCCAAGGAATTGGTCCTTGCCTGGAAAATATTGCCAAAGATATTAATCAAAGGGACAGGTGAAGAGACAGGGGTGTTTTGTTTGGTTAGTTTGTTGTATTTTGTGGGGTTTTTAACATCCTGTGAACAGTCTGAGTGGGGACTTTATTATTAATATTTTGCACTTCATCCCATGCCACTTGCACATATGTTTTTGAAATAAGAAAGATGACGTAAAATTGTTTTAATCTTTTCCTTTCCTGCAGTGTATTTAGATGAAAGAGTCTGCAGTAATCACCATTAGGCATCTGGCTACCCCCACAGAGTGGTCACATGCCTGATTTTCCTTGTTTTCCATAAATGTTCCTGGATTTTTCCCTTTGCCTTTAAAGATATTAAGTTTACAGCACTGTGCCTCAAGCTCTGTTCATTGAATTTCATGCTAGGATGAGTGAGAGGGGGTTAATATACTCATTCTTGTTTGTCGCTCTATGAGCTCTACCCTGAGCTGCTCGGTACATCTCACACAGCTGGCAGTAGCTGGAAGCTCCAATGCTGCTGCTGCACGTTCGCATGTCTGACAAGAGTAAGAGGAACAGGTCTTCCTGGAGAGCACTGACCACTCTCTCCTTGTATTTTATCTTTGCTCATAGCAGCTAACAAGGAGGACTGATGCAAAGGACATTTATAAATCAAATTTAAAGGGCCTATTTTAAAACAGGAGAAGGAGCAAGTTCTGCTCTCTTTTCAGTGTGTGTGCACACAGAGGAGTTAAGCCAGCTTGTCTAAAAGGAGAACATGCCATGGATTTAGTTTTAGCAAGGTTATTTTCTGTGTGGAACTCCTCCTGCCTAAGTATGATCTCTTCTGTCTGAATTTTGTTCTGTATAACTTTAAATCTCTGGTGAGAATGTTGAAGGACTTTTGCCTTGATTTATTGCTCCCTTTAAGTTGTTTAGTTTTAAATGAGTTGGGAGATTAAGAGCATACTTAGAGGAGGTTAATCGTGGTGACTTCTGTGGCCTGTGTGATTCTGCATTTCTGGTTCTTATTTCAGCTCTGCAGACTGGCTGTAGCTTGTTAAGACTGTGCTTGAGAAGAGCTTAGGATCGAATAGGTTGAGCCTGCTTGGTCCTGGATATGGATGATTTACCCACATCAACAGGAACAGAAAGGTCAGCCTATATTACCCGGCTGTCAGTTTTCAGGCTCCGCCTCAGGGATTTCCTGAGACTGCTTGTCCTCTGTCTGTACCTGGGCATATGTTCACGTGTAAGCAACAGAGTGAGCAGGTTTGACCTGGAGAACAGCTTCGAACTTGGCTTGACTTGCAGTGTAAACCTACCTTCAGAGGCAATTTAAGAAACAGCAATCCATGCTTAGAATGGCTTCAGAAACTGCAGAAACTTGTACCAACCTTAAACACAAATCTTAACAAATACTGGCTAAACACTTACAGCCAGTGTGGTATGTGAAGGATGTGTTTCAGTTGAGGCTAGAGTGATTAAGAGTAATTTAAGAGCAACATGTATGTGTTCAAGTCGCTAATCCATTAAATATTTAGGACTGAATAGGAACACACTGAAATGCCTAAAGGTGAAAATATAAATTTATTTATATATTTATAACATTGCAAAAAAAATCCAACCCACGAACACTCTAAGTCAATCTTTGAAGTTTAACTGTCTCTGTGAATCTGGGCCCCCAGATATTCCAGAAATGAGAGCTGTATAAATGTCGTGCAAACTGACAGGTTGCTAGATAAGTGAAGATTGGAGAGCTGGGAAAAACTTGAGAAAGCCCAATAGTGAAATTGTAGTCATGAATTTCCATCATTGGAGTGTTCTTCTTCACCAGCTAGTGATGTAGCAAGAGCATCTTTATGGTGTCCTGTCAGGTTGTCAGTGACAAAAGACACTGTGCAATGAGAGCTGTCATGAAAGTATTAAAATCTGCTGGGTGAAAAACAAAATACAGGAGAGAAAAAAGATGAAAGAAAATCTGAAAACACTTTTCTCACCACCCTCAATTTAGAAAGTTACTTTTTCTTTGTCAACACACTCTCATTTCTCAAATGGAGAAACTACTGATTTCTCATCTATGTGTTATTTTTCTTTAATAGAATTCTAGGACTCTCAACTTAGCACATATCATCTTGTGTGAAAAAACCCAACCACTCCAGAATTCAAGAAAACTGTCTGTATTTTAATTAATATAAAGTAAGTTAATTTATTTAAAGTAAGCAGAGTTACCACATTTAGGGATTTTGCTTTTAGTTTTTTTCTTGTGTAAGAAGCCAGCATAAGAGCGGGAATAGAAATGTTCATATTTTTATGCTGGAACATATCCATTCATGTTTGTACTGTATTTCAAAGGTGAAAGAATACCGAATTCTCACTTAGACTTCATTTAACTAAGAGTATGTTCATTAAGTTCTCTAAAAAGTAGAGTTTTCCCAAAAGGCAGCTGCAGCAGGGGGAGAGGCATCTTAAGAGTCTTCCACAGACACCTTCCACTAAGTCAATGACAAAAAAGGATAAGCTTTCTACCTCGTTTTTTGGTGAGCATATGCATCTCTCCTTGTGCACTTAAGTAGTCTGACATTAACCAGCAGATAGCTCCCAGGCAGCAAAGATGGAGATGCCAACATCCAGCAACTCTGATGTGAGGAACCAATGTGGAATATTTACCTTAGTTTTAATATTGCATCTGTGGAGCTGTAGCTAGGTAATTCACTTTGCAAAAATGTGACCTGATCTGCCTTCTCTCAGGATTTGTCTCTATAAGGTGACCACTGCTGTTTCATTACCTGTTCAGTTTTTGTATGATGTAGTCATAATGTGACTGCAGTCATGTAAGATGGTTTTGTGAGGGCAAGGATGTATCTGTGCAAAGAGATTTAAGTGCTTGTGCAGTTTTACACTCGTGCAGGTTAATATGCCTCGTTTCAACTTGGAGTTGCATTAGAGTTCATAAGATGTTCACAAGTACAGATGACTCAATCCAACTGGCAACATTTTCTGATTTTGTTTTTTTATGTTCCATTTCACTGCGTGCAAGTGCTGCTGAAGGAGTATTGTGTAGGTGGAATTACTTAAAGGTTAGTAAGGGTGATGTCACCTAATGGGACTGTTTGTTTGGACTCAACAGGATAGCTAAGCAGTAAAGTATGTCTGATTTCTTTCTTCAAGCAAAACTGACGTGAAAAAGCTCTCAAAATACAGAGTAGTTCACACAACACATGGAACAGATTAGCAGTAAGAGAACAGTCCTGAGATAAGAGAACCAATTTTATGTACAAAATTATATGTACAAAACAAAGCCCAACCCATTATGTTTATCCACCCTTACTGAAATTGATCACTTTTACTCCCAAGAATAATTGCATTAAGGTAATTTGTTTTTTTTCCAAAACCACAGGAATTAAGATGCTTTCAACTAATGGGTGCCCTAACTCACTGTTAAAGAAGTGATGGTGATTCTGAGAAAGACCTTCAAAAAGGATTTAATCTTTCCTTGTAGGATTGTAACCTCTTTGCTGCTATAGTTTTGGCTCTTTTTATGTGTCAGTATAAATATTGAGAGAGACATCTCTTAATCAAGTCCCAGACAAGTGTCTGTTTGGGGACATATGCAAATGTTGGAGATAAGTTCTCTTCTCTTTACTGAAGGGTTAAGTAAGATGGAAGAGAAGAAGAACAGAAAGATGAGAAAGAAAAAAGTAGATAGAGCTGAAAAAAGAGGAACGGGAGATGTAGGTGAGAAAGAAGACATGAGTATGAAGGAAGGAAAATAGTCTGAGAGGAAGGAACTGAGAAGCCTCAAGGGAAGTAATCTTTGACACTGAGAAAGTTATCATTTTCAGTATGATTATTCTGAGACTAATATCTGAGGCTAAGACAGTCCCAAGTGCGTGAGTTGAGATGTTCTGTGGTTGGGTTTCTCATGAGGGGTGGGTATTGCTGTGTGCAGGATACTCCCCTCAGCTGGGTGAAATATACGTCAGAAGTGTACAGGTTGTACCAAACATTCATCTCAAGCTACTGGAAACCACTCGCTGCCAAATTTCCTTTATATTCTGAAAGTGACCTACCGGAAAAAATAATACACTCTGATGCAAAATTGAATAAATCCTCTCCATGAAAGTAATCATACTGCTAGGCTATGGACATGAGATGAGGAGAAAAACCTCCCAAACTAGCTTCAGTTAAGAAAATACAGTATTCGTTTTTCTAAATTCAAGTAGAAGTTTTCCTTATTCTTGATAAGGCCGAATTTTTTCCCAGACAACATGCTATTAAGATGAGCTGCCACTACACTGTCTACTGCTTCCATCCATGTCAAAGCTTACGTCTCTGAGGTCCTCTGACAACAGCCTGGGGCTTTTACCTGGGAGTGAAATGATAGGAGACAACTATATTTCAGGGAATAAGAGCAGAGAAATAAAATATTGAATCTATCTATGCAAAGTTACACAAAACCTGCAAACTTTTAGCAGTCCAATGAATGAACACTTTGACAGGACAAGGGGAGAGCATTTCTGGCAGGATTCTGTTTAGGATGAGCAACTTTTTTACCAGGGGTTAATCATCAAATTGGTCAAAATATCTTTGCTACTTTCCTCACCATATTTGCGCACCAAGCCTTTGTGATTCAGCACAGAAAATCTAAAAACCATTGACACAAGTGCCCTGTCGGCAGAATCATTTCCTTGATCATTTCCATAATCGATGTTGCAGTCATGCTCTCGATTCGCACAAAGTGACCGAGGTGGCAGAGTAAGAGTAAAGCTGATGTGTATGAAGATTGATCATTTTCCACACCTCACTCTTCATTTTTGAATAGCCATGTTGATACGCTGTTTTGTTTGACTGCTGACATCCACTGTCTCAGAGTGGGAGGGACAGTGCAGATCTGCTCATCTCTGAAGGAAAGAGATGGGGGATTGCATTTCAGGGGACCAGAACCATTTCGCTGCTCTGAGGTACACTAAAATCACACTCTTTTGCTACAACCCTGTGACCTCCTCTCCCTGGCTTAGCTGCTCAGTATTCTGGTAGCTTAGCCTCACTCATGGGTAACTTACCCTCACTCATGAACCTCTGTGTGACTTTGGACAAATTTTCATTTTCCCCAAGATGCCTATACAGTACCAAGGTAATTGACCAGATAGTTTCCTTTAGAAAAAACAGGTCTTTACCCCCTTTTTTTTTTTGTAAGTCCTTCACTATTGTAATGCTTCCCATAACTGGTGAGGATATTTCCTTTACAAACATAGTTTTCCAGGCATCTAAAATTGTAATCTGAAATTGTAGTGATACATTGCAAAAATAATTTTTTTTTCCTTGAAGTTACAGAGTACTTATCATGACAGCTTCTCAAGTTTTCCCTTAAGGGTTTAAGTTTTAGACTTCTTTTCTTCTGTCTTTTTTTTTTTTTTTTTNTTTTTTTTGGCTGAGAACTTGTAGTTTATGTGGCACGGGTAAATGGAAGTTAGATATCCTAGTAACCAGTGGAGAAGGTGTCCAGTCATTTTTTGTTCCTGACGGTACTGGTGAGAATTCTCCCTCCTACTTGTCATAAAAAGTCTTTTGTGCAGTTCCCCTCTTTCTTTAGGCTTTAATCCAGCAAAACACTTCCAACACCAAGTGGTCTCATTTGCTTTCAGTAACAATATTCACAGACTTAACATAAAGCATGTGTTGGAGTGCTTTCCTGGGTCAGGGACTGCTTTACTTGAGCTGCATATCAAGTCTGCTTGTATGTTATTCTAGAAGTTTCATAAATCCACAGTATCAGTTCTTCGTTGTACTTAGTATTTTCACACAATACATGTTTGTAGAAGATCACAGATTAACGAAAACATGAATAGAGACACAGGTGTGCACTTAGCTGTGCTCGTTAGAGCCGGGATATTCAGGGAGTCATTTCTTACATAGTTATGTTTGCAAAGAACAAACTGCATTTTTTTGTCCAATTTGTTGTGTTTCATTTTGAGATTTCAGAATGACACCTTAGGGAAATAATAAATAAGGTAATTAAAATAGCCAGTCTTTGCCTACAAATGCTCAGGCCAGGCACAGTGATTAATAGTGAATTTCCCACTGAAAGCACCAGCGGATATTAACAGTACTTGAAACTGGTTCCTGGTTTGCTCAGGTCTCACCATCTGTCTACTTTATTTTTATTTTTTTAAAAGTCTTTTTAAAGTTGCCCTAGTTTCACAAAGATTTGAGAAAATAACTTTTGAATGAAGAGACAGGTTTGGGCAGCCCTCACTCGTGCCAGTGGTAAGCTAAGGGCATACCTCACTTGACTCCATCACCTCTCTCTGCAGTGTTTGGAGCTTTGCCCACACAGGACATGATGTGGGCTGGCTGTCAACAACCTCAGTAGCCCTGCCCCCGGTCAGGTTTCTGTCCTGCAAAGACCTCCGAGTGTTATCGCCCGCTCACACTCTCGGTATCCATCCGCACACACCTGAGGGCGTAGCCCAGGGTTGTTTGTGCCCAGGCATGCTAGAAGTATGTCTGGGCTGCAACTCCATGTTTAAGGCGAGGTAAACAGCAGAGGTATGGGGAGCCGCCCGCCCTGGAGTGATGGAGCGATAGCTCTTCCCCTGCCAGCTGTTCTGTGAGCCCGTCGGCAGAACGTGGCTCCTGTGTGCCCATGCCACACCGCAACGCCACCTCCCCAAGCGCCAGGAGCAACCAGAGACTTGTCCTGTGCTCAGGGGGTGAGAAATTGAGGATCCATGTGACAGAGATAGGGAATTAGTCTTAAGGTCAAGTGTTCCCAGGGTCATTTGAAGTGGTTACCTATGCTGATGTCACCTTCTATTTTTGCCATTTGGTCCTTTATTAAAAATCTTCTAATGAGAATTGACTGCTCTGGTGTGACATTTGGGATATCTTAGATCTGAAAACAGTTACCTGGAAATAATTAACTGACAAAGAGACTTCAGCTAAGATTTCAGTCAGACAGACAAACCCTCACCAAAATCCTGTACACAGAGTGGATTTATATAGCATATGTATTGTGCTGACTGCATTTTAAAGTACCTCATAGACAAAAAAAATATTTTTTTCCCTTTTGGGAAAAAAAAAAAACCACCAAAACCAACCTTACAAATAGTTAAACGTTTGTCTTAAAAGTTTTACTTTTCTATTTTATCAACAAAAATTTTGATTTTCAGTTGAGAGCTTAGCTGAAATTCAAACCCAAAAATTCCGTTCCAATTCTCAGTTCTGTAGATTCTTTGATTTTTATAGTGCATGTTTCAGTGGCTACAGTTCCTGAGTATGGAAGATGTAATCCCTCTTTTGCACATTTCAAGAAATGCTTTAACCTCACAATTTCCAAAATAGAAAAATAATTTTTAAACCAGGTTTTTCTTTCCTTGAAATTGCCTATAAAAGATGAGACAGATTAAAAAACAAAAAACAAAGCAAAACAAAAAAATCATGATTTAACTCAAAGTGTCATTTAGAGCTGGGACCCTACCCTGCATAATGACAGTGCAGCTGTGGTGTCTTGTTCTGCAGGAAACTGAAATAGAATCAGCCTCTACTTCCCACAAAACCTCCTGTGCTCTCTAGGGCAGCATAATCAGAAGTCTTGTCTTAGCAACCTTCACCAACCACTAAACCAATTCTAGTACTGTCTTAATATAGAAAGAATGGTTATTTGACATACTGCTGGGCATGGTGCTGGTGGCCCAGAAGATGATGATGTGCTACTGACTTCTTTTGGGACATACATAAAGTTTGACCATTTGTATCAACCGAGGTGATGGGGGAGACAGTTTCAAAATGTGTTACTGTGGTTAAAATTCTAGTTTTACTAAGTTTTTCCGTGTTGAATTTTTCAGTAATTGCAAATACATATGTATTTTTCCCTGCTTTTTGTGGTAAGGACAGTGTCAAGGTGATCCAAGACAGGATCTTTACAGTCTTTTCTTCTTGTTTTGTAATGTGCTATCTTTGGTAAAGAGATTAGTGTTTTATTCCTTCATGGCTGATGAAATGTGTCTATAAAATGTGATTTGCAAAGTTCTTCTGGCATCTTTCTGTATTTGAGATCTTTGTTTTCTTTCTAACTCAAACTAACAAATCCATTCCAAAATTTTGTCTTTCTGACACCCCCCAGAAAGGGACAAACTTTGTGAGGGTGAAGATGCCACAATAAGACTGAGTTAAGCTGTACATTTAATGTGATTAATGCATTATGTGTTTAGCCAGAGTAGTGTGAGGAATGATGGCAGATGCTCATGCAAGATTCAGCTGGGGAGGCTGTGTGGGACCCCGGGGTTTGGCTCAGAAGACAGTCTTGGCCTCTGTCAAGATAAAGAAAGTGGTGTTCTAATCAATGCATTTTGGTCAATGATTTGTAGACAGCATTTTTGTGTTCCTCTCAGATGTGGTTCGATGTTATTACATTAGAATCTGTTGAGTAGCTGACCATGGTCTGTTAAACATATCTCAAAGATGTTAAACCTTATCTCTGCATTAAGACAAAAATAAAAACATACTTCCTTTCAGTCCCATCCCAGCTAGCTGGGCATTTGCCTCAGGCTTCTCATCCTTACCCACAAAATGAGAAATTACTGCCTCTAGCCCAGTGATTAGTGTGAACACTCCCTAAACCAAACAGTAAGAGAACATTAGCCAAGTTTGGTGAACCACCCACTTAACATTTTAAGCTAACTTGCTGGTTTTTTCTGAGGTGGATTAGGAGAAGTTCCTGTGAAGCAGCTCTCCCAGCAGAACAGTGTGTGTTTGTGACACACACTTTGTAAATTCGGGGGAGTGATTTCCAGCAGCAGGTAATAACAAATTGGAAACAGGGGGGAACAGAAGATGTGTTTATCAGTGTTGCTACCTGAAGGGTGACCAAACATCTGTGGTTCCCAGTCCCCAGCTTGATTTGTATGGGAAGGGAGATAAGAGGTGCTGAGGAGGAGACAGAGACGGGGTGTGTAGAAATGTATATATTTATTTGTGAGCGTGTTTTTTCATGAGCTCTGTCTTGCACCCACATAAGTGGTCCATTTTCCATGTGTCTCTGTCTTGAAGCATTCATCCTGCCTCTTCATCTTACTGACCCTTGTATCTGTAGCTAGCTGAAGAAGCAGCTTTTCCTAGCTGATGCTCCCCATGATTGCCACCTTCTTTAAATCAGGCCCAGAAGGTGTTTGAGAATTTTGCCTCTGCTGTTCTTCCTCTCTCCTCTATTCATCACCTCCAACTATATCAATGTTGGGAGTCTAATGAGCTAATGCCAGATGTTTGAAACACAGATAAGAAGACAGAGGATGTTTATGCCTGGGGAAAGCAGAGGAATATCTATTTTTAATATTTTTTAAAAATATTTTTTCTCTTCGTTGTACAACTCCTGCCACTTTAAAGCAGGAAGTATATTCACTTTTAAAGAGAATAGCAACTCTTGCATTGGGTATGCCTGCAAAGCACTGTAAATCATTTATGTCACTTTTCACACTTTAACCATTCTAATGTTATTTCATTCTGAGATCAGGGGGTGTGCTGGGACAAAAAATTTTCTCATTGGCAATTTAAAGAGGATGTGAGAAACACATGCATTCTCAGTTGTCACAGCATAACCCAGGTTGTCTGAAAGTATGTGAGAAAGACTGAACAGAGATACAAACACAGGGGAAGAAAGTAAGCCTCCTACACCTGATTTTCACTTTCCTTGAGTCAGATAGATGAAAATCATGCCCATGTCATGTCTATATCATATCTGATCCAGTTAAAGCTTTGAAGAGTTGATACTCTAGTGTTAACATTAACCTGACTGACAGGATCTTTCCTGGAGTTGACATGAGCAAATATATCAAGAAGAAGATAAATTAATCACTCTGGTGAGCTTCATCAGTACCATCATGGGCAAAAATGAGATTGCATCTCCCATGCTAACCAGGAAGCCATTATGCTGCTCCTGTGGAGTGTTGTGCTTGAGGGAAGAATGGATAAGAATGAAGAAAGTGGATTTGGGGAGTGAAAAAATCTTGATACTAAGTGAATTCAGAAGGGAATAATTAATGGAGCAGATGACTGTGTCCTCTATTCTGGAAACAGAAGTACATTTGCTCTCTGAATTCACCAAAACATGACCCTGAGATTCTTCTGACTTATGTAACATTTCACCCAACGAATCAGGATAAATTTATGAGAACCTCTGGAAACAGTAGAAACTCCTAGAGGAAGTTTGAGCCCTGACCTTTCTCAACCTGTCTGTACAGATCTGATCACTGCTGTATTTGCAGAGCACACAGGGCAAAACCACCCTTTCCTGCAAGTCACCAATAACAGCTGCCTGAATGTACATGTAGATCTACAATGTTTATGTAGACCAGTGACTTTGTACACCAAAGAATTCAACCTGATAGGGAAGTCAGATTGGTTTATGGCATCTAGACAAGACCTATCTAATGTTTTCTACCCAAAGCATTTCAGAAAGGTACTGCTTTACTTGCTTTACAAAAAAAAAAGTGTGTGCTGAAACATACAAGCTGAGTGGCTTTGGGGATGGAAAGAAAGTTCATGGCAGACTGAAAAGAGAAGATCTGGTTTCCTGATACCCTGGGTAGTTGCTGGTCAGCTGAGGTTGACACACCAGCCTTCTCTTTCCTTGTGTCCTAGTGCACAGTGCTCTGTAGCCTCCAGAACTTCCATATTGGTGGGTGGTAATGGAGTTCCACTGAACTATAGCCTTCTTTTTTCTCATGTGTTTCAAGATCCTGGTGAAATGCATTCCCATTATTTTGGCTGTACATTTTTAGTTCCCTCATCTAGGGATCTCATCTAGTAGCATCTTCTGAATATCCCTTATTCTGGGGAAACCTTTTTATTAAAACCACAAATAAAATGCATTCTGGGTCACTAGGCACTTGTAGCAAGAAGTGGACACTATTATCTATTGGAGGGATGACAAACTAATAGAGGCTGTAGCATGTAGATATATGGTTGGGGGAACTACAGATCTCCGTTGGCTGCAAAAGCAGTGAAAGATGATGACTCTCTAGAAAAGTGAAAGCAGTCACATAGGAGTTATTTACCAAAAAGTAAGAGAAGTGGAATTTGTGGATTGTCATGCTTTTTGGCCTTAATACCAGTTTTAGAGCCTTGTCGGGAGGCGAGGAAGAAGATATAAATTTAAATTAATCTGGTCATCCGTCAAAATGTTAAAGTGAAGAAAAATATATGGAGGTCTGCCTGAATCATCAAAAATTTTGATGGACTGGGTATTCCTCTATGACTAAGGAGTTATGACTGGCAAGTGAGAAACAGCTTATTGTTCTTTGTTGAAAACTGGAAACAAAAAGGTAACCACATTTCTCAACTTTTTTATTTTCCTGGGATATTAATGTTCAATATAATGTATTATTGCTTCGGCTGCCCAGGGCTCTCAGGGCCTTTTAGCATGACTTGATATGAGTACTGCACAAGGTCTTATTCTCGGTCTAAACTGTTTAGAGTGTTCAGGGCAGAGGCGCATACGTAGCACACACAGCTGTACAACCCTGTCTGTGGTTAGTTGAAAAGGCCCCATTTTATTCCAAGTCTAGATGGATTGCTGACTGGAATGTCTTTGGGACAGTCAGTTTAAGCACTGAAATCTGAACTCTTCACTCTATGAATGTGTCTCTCGGTTAAGGATCTGCTTTTCAAATACGTTTCCTAAATTTTCTTCTTCTGCAGGTATTGCCAACAGCACTAGGTCACACTACTGGTGAAGTAGAGGACTTCTTACCCCACCAGAAAATTTTCCAAGCTTCTACTTCCTTGTTGTAAATTGGATATTGATGCCTTGTCTCACATACAGTGAAGTCAAATACCCCCGCAGAGAGTCTGAAGCAGCATTTATTGATACACACTCCAAGGAGAAAGCTGCATTGCTATTTCACTTTCTCTCTGCCAAACTGGTACTGGATTCTCCAGTCATGCCCACGTGTATGCCTGTGGTCTAGACCCCACTGATTGATAAGGAGCTGTCTTTCACCAGCTGTTGGTGAAGCAGAGGGAAGAAAGCTTATGCATGATTTTTAGCAGAAATGGTACCTCCCATACATTTCAGACAGATGGATGAATAGCCTGTGACTAATATTAATTTTGTTGTGTGATATCGGAGGTAACGTAATTGCACAGAGAGCATTGTGAGTGAAGATGTTTCATCAAGTTATTATCTCAGTTTTGTCTTGTAAAGCTTCAAGGGTAAGCCATATGTAGCACTGATTATTAACTGTGGTGTTACTTGTGCACCAGGATGGTGAATGCCAATGAACCTCCCTGTTGAACACAGTAGAACTGATGTTTGATACCAATCTGAATTTCCTCTTTATCTGTGCTACAAGAACAGGACAGGATCAGGACAATTAAAACCTGGCTCTACTGCTGTTAAAGGTTATGAGAGGTCCAGAAACATATTTAGAAAATTTTGCTGACGGACTATGTGAAGGCAGCATTCATGAGAGTAGCAAGGTAGGAAGAGATGAAAGAATTTAAAAGAGGACACATCCTCTCACCTGCTATGGAGAGAACTGATTCATATCTTCTGACTGGTATGCCACATGGCAAAAAATAATGGAGTAATAATATATTCCAGTAATGCAGGACAAGACCTTTTCTGAGACTGTGGGCATAGACCTGACACGACTGAATGCTGCTAGTGTTTGCCAACAAACTGTGAGGTGATTAGCAAATCCAGGATACAGGGAAGGGGCAACACTAGCAAATAAAAAGGTGTTTGCCTTTGTTAAGCAACCAAAGACTCATGAAGAAACTAAAGCTAGGGAATGCAGTCAGGAATACCTGAAAAGCAAGTATTTGGTGTTCATTGGTATTGACACATAAAAATGAAGATACTGGGATTTTTTAGTTTTCCACAGTCAGGTACTACTTCTTTCCTCTGCCTTCAGTTTTTTACTATTTTTTTTCTTTTAGATCCACGCATAGTATTTCCAAAGGTAAAGCAGTAGCTGCCTAAAGTGCTTAAGGAAGCTGTTTACATTTTTCTACATTCCTGATGTTAGTTAATATTTAGAGGAGCCATTCTTGAGGCTCCAGAGGAGCCTATATTTGAACACAGAGCTTTCTGCCAAATACATCTGGCGGAAAGGTTACCAATATATTTGGTTTTGAAGACAAGCACCTGCTTGAGGCTGAAATGTTGACATTTAGTATCTTTGTATGTGGTGTGTTTGCAGCTCAGTCGTATACACAGGGCACGCATGTTGTGCTGGTAAATATTTCTTCACGCTCTGTCCTGGAGTCTAAAATTGTTTAGCTGTAGAAAAGGGAGAATTAGCAATAGCAGTGCACTCCTCTGTTCCAGCACTGATAAACATTTGACTGTCATTATGTTCAGCTTGGGCTATTACGTAAATACTCTGAGCTCTCCATGTGTGAGTAGTCATCGCTATAGTAATCTAGCTTCATCTTGCAGAACTTTTATCCACAAAATTAAACCCACAGGCCTTAATGGGACAAAATGCATGAGGAAAGGGTACCAACAGGCACAGTTAAAGAAACAGGCCCTCAGAGAATGCTGTAGTATTTGGAGTCTGAGATAATAAAGCGCAGTGTGGCACAAATGTCTCACTAATAGATGGTAGTGTATTATGAAAATTAAAGTGCCGTTCCTGGAGTACTGGGCTGTGTGATACAGAATTGTTGGGACATGCGGTGGCAACAAACATATGCTTTTCAGATGGAGTCAAACTACATTTTGACAAACTTTAAGCATTTCAATTTTCATAGTTTTTCTTTAAAATTATATGTTAGGCAATGAGTATAAAGCAGCTGTCATATTCCTGATGGAAATAAAGTCTCTACATTTGTATTCAAAGCTCATGGTGCCTGTGCTGGTACTAAGAGAAGATAGAAATACATCAGTCAAAAACATCTGTTACTTGTGATGCATTAAAAAGCATCTGGTGTAAATACACACCTTTTAAAAGGTTAGATTTCATCCTAATTTGGAAGCTTTTGAAGTTTCAAAGTTGAAGTTTTTACTGAGGCTTAAGTTCATCCCTTAAAAAAGATACAAAATTGTGGTTATTTCAGGGTTGAGCGCTAAAGCCTCAGTAAAACATCCCAATAGCTTAATGAATCAAAATAGATTTGTTGCCCACTGAAACCAGCTGAATGATAGACTCATTCACAAATGTAATCCAAGACATTCTACTTTTCAAGGATTGGAAGAGTCTAAATTGACTGGATCAACTGTTTAACTACGAATAATTCAGCCACCTGCATTAGCAGCCAAGGACTGTATGTCTCTGTAGCGAGGCCTCATCTGCAGAGTGCTTGCCCTGAGGAAGTCTGTCAGATCCCACAGGAACTGTTTTCAGACTGATAGGTTGCCATTGTTAGTTCTTGATCATTTAAGCTGTCCTCCTGCACAGATGGGTGAGGGCCTTATTGGGGGGCTGGGGGAGCAGGGTGGGAATGGTGGTACCCATGTGCTGGATGTGGATCATTAAAGTCAGCATTAGCAGATGATGTAGGGCTCAGGTGTCTTCTTGGTGGGATACACAAGTAAATTATTTATATAAATAAATAGCCATCCAAGACAATTAGTAGCCATAAAGTGAAGTGTGTTGTATGCTGGTCTGTCTCTCTCCCTTGCTTACAGAGCCAAACTCTTGTAAACAGGGGTGTGAGTGGGTCAGTTGTTTATTGGCCCTGCCAAATCGGAAATTGTACTTTGGCTCAGTGGGAACAGATTGGCTGTGACTGCAATCATCCTTGCCACCCGTCTCTAGTGTATTCCCTTGGATAATGAACCTTGGATGATGCAAATTAACTCAGCTCCTCTGACAGCACTGCTCATGTCTCTTCAACAGCTGTGCTGTTAGCATGGATATGTATGGATTAATGGGATCTTCATGTCCCCTGCGTGGTTGTCATCCTATGCAGCAATGGGGAGCAGGAGCATCCTGGATCATGGAATCTTCGATACTCTTGTTTCTGAATGAAGAGGGACTCATGCAAACCAGCTTTGGTGTCTTTGTTCTCCCATCTGGAAAGGTTTACAGGCACTAATGCCTGGAGGCAGCTTTTTTCCTTGAACAGGAGAGTTATGCAGAGATGGGGCTGCACATGTGGTAACCCACCCTGTGCGTGCTGGAGACTATTGTATGAACAGCTGCATGGAGTCAGCCAGGACCAGCTCTGAGCCTGAGCTGGCTCCACACAGGGCAGCGTAGCACGTCTGCACTGTGCTCCATGCGTTCTCAGGTGCCTTTTCATGTGGGCATAGCCAAATTGTTCCCACATCTGCACCAGTTCTGCATGCTGTTAGGGCCACATAAACACAATTTGGTGCCTGAAATAATAAGCCATACTCGACATTAACTGCCTCAGTGCACTTTTTCTAAATCTGTGTCCACATCAGAAAATCACACAAGTACAATCATATCAGTTAACTTGCATGACCACGGTCTGTTCAGCTTTCAAATGTGGAACAAGACTTTTAGATACATGTATTCAGTTTTATTTTTGCTGCTGTGTTTCCTGATGTCCTTGTCAAGACTTGGGCTGAAAGTAGTAGGCTCTCCTGTGAGCAAGAGGGGAGGGCATAAAGAACAGTTTCTTCCAAGAGCCGCTTTTAGAATTCTAATTTAAAGCAAAACTTGCCCAAAGCCCACTTCAGTCTTTTTCCTCTGTGAGAACAGTGCTTTACTCCCTCCCTGTGCATCATACATGAGCAAAAGGGATGTATTTTTTCTGGCAGAAAGGTACTTGTTTTCTTAGAGTTTGTTTCGTGTCCTGTGTGCGTTTAACTCTCCTGTGGAATGTTGTGAAAGAGGCTTTTTTTGAGTGTGTCTGTTGTCTCTGTCAAAGGGCTGCTAGAGGTTTAGGCTGCCTGCATTATCTTAGCAGTGATTTTATGTCACTAAATAACAAGCTATTAGCACAGCCTTGCTGTTGGGGTTTATCACACTTTGTGTGTCAGTGTGTGTATGTGCTTTTCTGCTAAGTCTCATCTCTCCCAGTCTATAGTCTGGTCATTTAAAGCAAAGTTCGCAAACAGCATAATAATGCTGGCAATCACAAAGGAGGCAGATAATGGCTGCAACTGCTATTGTAAACCCGATTTCCACAGGCTCAGCAGGGCTTGGCATATCAGAGGCAAGTTCAGTAAAAGGGCTCCTGCTGCTGCAGCTGTGCCCGAGCAGTTGGATTTTTGTTGTCAGCCTGGAATGGAAGCTGGGCTGGGGAAGCTCCTGACTGGCTCCTGAAATGCACTGAGTGGACTTGGCTCCAGTGGGAGCCTTACGTGCTAGAGCTGAATCAAATGGATGGTGTGGCTATGCAGGAGGCCGGTATAAGCTCCAGGATCCAGGTGGGCACTGAGGAAGCTTCAGGGGTTTGCCCTCCAAGAGAGGACATCCCAGCTCCAAAGGCGGTAGAGGAGAATGGAGACATTCCTTTAATGCCGAGCTCTGTGCTTTCATGAGAGCTGAAGCAATCCTCCTTTTAAATGACAGATTGCCTGTGCCAACTCAAAATTGATAGTGTCCTCCTTGGACTTCTTTCAAACCTGCGATTTTCCTAATGGGAGAAGAATGTCCTTGTACTCCATATGCTTTTTGAGCACCTGCTACTGGTGTACTACCCAGTAATTCTCCTTCTTGCATGTAATCTCCCTTGATGCCTTCTGTTTGTTGTCAGGGCCAAGGCTAGGTTCAGGCTCTCAGTAACTTCCAGAAAATACTGAATGGACCATGGAAGGACTAAGCAGCTTTCCTTTTTCCTCTTCTGTCCCTCTTCTCCCACGTTATTGCTGTGCACTCCTTGTAATGTGAGAGAGGAGAGTCTGCGCAGTCCCAATGTATATACATCTCCTCCCTAAATTAACATTTAAGGTGTTTGGAAGCACCTGTGACATTGAGACTGGAAAGGGAGGCTCAGTATCTTGGGTTTCTGTGCAAACACAGGGTTTTATTCTTGTAGCTATTCTTGCCATGCTGTGACATTACATGTTGAAGAGGCAAATTTTCTTGAAACATTTTGACAGCCAAAAGCTAAGACTTCCACGGACTTATATGGATTAGGATGTGCTGGTGGCTTTCGTCTCCTCTTTTCTGGCCTGCATAGCTCTCAAAATGTAACACAGTGCATTTGTATGTCAGACATACCGACGCGTGCTATCTAGTGCCCCTTGTTAGATGATTTAGGCCCAGAGTGTTGTGGTTTAGAGCCATCTCTCCCCATTTCAGGCAAATTTGAAATTGTCTTAAGGATAATTGAGTCCTTATAAACTGGCATCAGCAAAGAGAAAATCTATCCAAATGCTTCCCAGAGTGTGGGAAATGAGAGGAAAACTTGGCAATTGCATAAGCTAACTAATCATTTAGCACATACACACTGCCCTGCCAATATGCATTCCTGTATTTACGGATAACCCACAACATATGGCATTTCTTTCCTGGCAGGTATTATGTGTGAGGCTCAGGTTATTGCAGCAGAGGAGAAAGAACCCCAAACAGAAGGTGCAAACCTATAGGAAGTAGGTAAGGATGTTTACCTACTTAAGAGATTTTTTTTAATGAAAATGCTGTAGTTGCTCTATAACAAGGGTCTGAATTACAGAGCAGAACCTGCTGTGGTTCCTATGTTGTTGTGTATTATTTGAACCCCTCATAACTTGTATGCATTTGTCTTGGTCACACATTTTGCCCTTCCTTGCATTGCTGGTGTAAACACTATCTTTCTTAATGCATTGATCTGTACAAGCCCAGTCGGTATCACGTAAAAAGCATTAAAATTGTAAAAATATCAATAAGTTTAAAACTCTGTCCTTAAGTGACTTTCTCAGGGTCACCAAGGAATCCTTCTGTAGGGGAGGAACTGAAGCTGATTCTGCTGAGTTGCAGGGGAACACTTACACGTGCCGAAAGCACGGGGTGCGTTTGCCAGCACTGAGCCAAGGAGCCTGGCAGGGCTTGATTCAGTTGGTGGCTGAGTCCTACCAGACCAGTCTTACATCACAAAAAAACACCCTGTAGCCCAGTTCAAGCCAGAGACTCCGTAATGCTACTGCTCCTCATGCAGAAAATGAACAGCAGTTGCCCAGTGCTGCTGGCCATGTGTCCTCCTCCCTGCAGGTAGCAAGCTGGAATAAAGGCAGCTCTCCACTCCACATCTTAAGGACTTACACTGTGAGGCATTGACTCATTTCCACAGAGAACGGAGTGCTTCCAGATCTCCTTAAAGTCAAGTCAACCATCACTGAATCAGACTCTTAGTCCTTGTAGTAGCAGGGCAATTTGAAGTAAGGCGGTGTGTGATGGCAAGGAAGGAAGTGGAGAGATGTTGTATTTAATCCATAAAGTATTTTTGGACTTTCACTGAAAACACAGCTGGGGGTTTGTGAAAAGAAGAGCACTTTTTTCCCTCCCTAAAATATTTTTTCTGTGTATGTGTGAAAATTTGAAAACATTTAAAGGAAACCAAACATCTTTTAAAAATATGGATCTATACTGAAAAACATAAAGGAAGTTCTGACAAAAAAACTTCTACCAGCTCCTACTCATGAATTGCAATTATTGCAAAAATTAACCATAATTCTTAATTTAAAAAATCTCAAGCACTTAAAAAAGTTAAAAAACTTTCTTTCTGATTTTTTTTGTCCGGCAGTACTAATGTGATCAAATCAGTTCAGCTCAGCTTCAATTAAGAAGGTGGATGTATTGAGACTCCCAACAAGGTTGTCTGTCAGTAGCACAGGATTATATGATCCTGCCATTTGGCTCCATGTTTGCTCTTGGTGAGGCTGATAATTTCATCACCCTCCTTGAAGCTGTGTTTCATTCCCCATAAATTCTTTAGTGCCTCTTTAAGCCCCTTGTGTTGGAGCACTTTGTCTTCTGGAATGTGCTGGTTTGATCTGTCGTTATGGTGGCATGTCACATTCAGTTACTGGATGTGTCTCACTAGGTGCAATGCAATGCTGGCTGCCAACATAACTAATTGTGAGTGAGTCCTGCTCGTGAGGCAGTTTGCTGGAAAACGCAGCTGAGAATCCTGTTTTCAGAGTATCTGCTCTTTGAACTGTCTTGGCATCAGTGAAATGCTTCATTATAGAGAGATATAATAGAACTGTGGGCTGTGTCCAGACTGGCAAACTCCTGCCCAAACTCTCCACCATTGCTATCCTTGGTTGGGCTCTGATGGCAATGGCAGCTGAAGGAATAAATGAATTGACCGCAGCTTCCCAAATCTTTCAGGACAACATCCACACGTGTGGCAGCCTCACTTTCTGCTCTGTTTGTGTTTGCACTCTTCAAGTCAGTGTCCCACTTCCGCTGTCTGAAATGGCTCCTGCAGCCTTCTTATCTCCCCTGGTCCTTCCCCTCCCACACGCCTTGCTCCATGTGCTCCCAGTGCCATGCCTCCCCATGATGCTACCACTCTGCTGCTGCCCTGACCAGCACTGCTGCTGGGACCAAGTGAGCGAGTCCAGCAGAGCAGATTCAGCTTGATTTGATGCCTTGTCCCCAGCTCTAGTGAGCTTCATCTGTTGGTGATGAGAACACAGCTCCACTTGCAGCTTCTGCAGCTTCTAGCACAGACATTTCATCCTGTGCCAAGCACGTCGTGTGACACCCAAATTTAGCATGCCAGTCACAGATACAGCTTCCCCTGATACAGCTCAGCCGAGAGACTGGGAAATTGTGGCAAAAATACTCTGTGATATTGAATGAGAGATTGATAGTGCCATTAATAAAGCTATTGCTAGCAAATAACACTTCTGTATAGAGAGAGACTGGATTGCCCTTCACAACCATCTGCCCCTTCTTTGTCTCTTTTCTGCACTGTCTTTGTGCATTCTTCTGTAACATCTATTTGGAACACTTCTGCTTTGTTGGCTTCCCAGGCTTATGAAAGTCGAGTTCTCTCTCTAAACAGAAGGAATTACACATTATTGTAACCCTGCTGTTAAAGCACAAAAGGTTTGGAGTTTCAAATTTTAGCTTTTTGAGCTCACCTTTGGTAGCCTGAACCACCACAAATGATGTACAGGTAGTTTGAATGATACAAACCATGCCTGATGTAAATCTTGCTCATGTGAGCAGTCCTCTCTTTTCTGCCTGAGTGGCATCATAAGCAGTGCTGTCACCTGAAGTAGCATCCTTTGCATCTGAAACAGCAGTACATGAAATGAAGGTTGTTGTTTGCAGACGATCTTCAAAGTCAGGTGACACTGGCAGTTCCATCACTTGTCACACTGTGAGATGCTTCTTTCCCCCTCCCTGCTCCCAGCCCCACACTGTGGGGCTATATACAGTAACACACTTTGGATTTCCTTCCTCCCCGGTTTCTCAACATGCAGAGTGCTTTTGAGGTACATTTGTGAGAGCATTTTCTCTGAAACCAGGGATGATAAAAAGAAGTGGTTTCTAATGGAAATGGAAAATTTTGCCTTATCGTTCCCTTATCCTCTCAGGATCTGCAGCCTAAAGAGAAACATTAAACATGCAATGCTGTGAAAAAACTGGAAGAGCTACAATCATGTAGCTCATTTATTTAAAGGATATTCTCTGCCTTTTTAACAGCTAGATGTGAGGCTGTTAATAAACACAAAGAATCCAGGAGGAGCTGAAATTCATAGAGAACCAAGACCTATCATGAACTTTGGTTGGACACACACCTGCGCTTCGTATGGATGTATGCCTTCCTTTCCCTTCACTGTCTTCTCAAGTGCAAGAGTGCTTTTACTTGGTAAGATTTAATTTTTAAAATATTCTTTGGCCCCAAGCATATAGAAATGGATCTGAAAGGGAAGTATGAAAATTTGATAAAGGGCTTCCTTGAATTTCCGCTACACCAGCTACTAGTTCCTTTTCTCAGGAACTTATTACTGAGTACAGACCTGCCTGGGAACTGAAACTTCAATTTGTTTTAGTATATATATGAACCACCATGCTCTGTATTGTATATCTGATTATGGTTTTATGCAGATATCACTGTCATTTTCAAGTCTCTTCTCTGCAAAAGAAACCCACCAAAGTCACTAAGTACCTACAAGAGAGTAGAACCATTAGCTAAGAGTTTTGTGCAAGTACATTTTGACCCTGAAGCTATACAGTTTTAAAAATAGTATTTCTCGGGTCTTCCAGGAGGTACAACAATAGCTGTGAGGAACAGACTCTAATGGTTTAACTTCCTGCATGTGCCTACACACCAAGTGTTAAATCAGTACTGATTGTTCTCAAGGTCATGGGCGTTTGCTGTTCTGAGCTTAGTCTGCTTTTGCTAACCGAAGTGGGATGACAGCTGTGTGCATGTGTGCTGTGAGTGCAAACTGAATTCAAAGCACATTGTGCACCTGATTTTCAAGGGCAAAGCTGAAACTAAGTCCTCTCCCTGTTTTGCTTTTCACTTAGAAAGGAAAAAAAAAGAGAGAGAAAAGTGGGGTTGGGGGTAATCAGACAGTTGAGCTTTGTTACTGTATTATTTACTTTAATAAAGCCAGAATGCTAACTGCAAATAGCTTTGGAAACATTTAATTAGCTCCTTCATCAGCGACATTTGACACACAAATAAAGGAAGAACCAAAGTGATGTGAAATGCAATGGACAACTGTTACAAATAAACAGGCTTCAGGCTTGGGGGCCTCGGATGAACTCGACTTTTAACGTCACTATGGTATTAGATCTGTACAGGCCTGTTATGACATTACAACCTTTAAAAATTTCAATAGATTAGTTCTGTTTGTTTAGGTTTCAGTATTTGTTTGAGGATTGTTCTTGTTGGCATGGTTTGAGAGTTATTAGGTGGAAAAGCCCTGGGAGTGACAGATGTGATGGAGAGGCATATGATAAGAAGAAGGTTTTGCTGTGACTATTTTTTTCCTCTTTTAAGTTGAATGACTGTGATTAAAGGTGGGTGAGTATCATTTTAAAAAAAAAAGGAAGGTTTTCAAGTATACACTCATGTACAATTGCTTTACAGAATGCCTGACCCCTTTTCTCTTACCACAACAGATTTATTTCCTAAAAAGCTTTAGTTCCAAGGAAGGAAAGTGTTATAGATACTCCTGCCAACATATATCCGTCTGTGAATGCTGGTGTGAATATTGATATGTTTGAATCAGAACATGGGAGGGCTGCCTGTGGCCTGGGAATCATTTGGTCAGGAAGCAGATGGCTCTGTGGCAGCAACGAGCACACGATGCGAGTTACTGGTACCGCTCAGGAATGCTGTCTGAGCAACACTCATTATAAACACTGAATATGCTGTGCAGTTTGGGGGAGAAGTGGGTCTATGTAAATGAGTTTCTCAGTATCCCAGCATCTGTAAGTTAGACTGTTCCATTACTTCAGTTATACCATTGATATGCAAAGGCAACCATGGTTTCTGAATATTTAGCCAGATGCCAGTTAGGTCAGATGCAGCAATATAGCAAACTCCATGTGTGGAAATTTTGTGGTACGTGTTCTAGATTTACAAGAAAAAAATGTAATTGTTTTGGTCTGTTCCCAGTGACAACACTGCTCAATTATTCTGGCCAATTCAGTAGCTAGCTTGTCCCATGTTCCAGTCCCAGGGACCAGAAGTATAGTTTTTCCTGATAAATGCTGCCTCAAATTTGGAACCAGTTCTGTTCTGCCATGTCTGTGTTACCAGTTATGTCAGTGTTGATTTTGTTGTCACCAAAGCTTCCCTTGCATTAAATATTTTGCATCAGTCGCCCGCATTGTATGTTATGTTTTAATCTCTCCAGCTTTAGAGAGCCTCATACATTTTTCTGGATTCTTTTAGATCCATAATAATAAACAGATTATTTATAATTAAAATATAAATGTATATGATTATGCTTTTGCTAAAGACTAAGCAAAGCATTTTTAAATCTAATATCAGGATAGAGAGTAGACAAAGAAATGGTTCCCTTTGTTTAAATACATTTTCAGAAGCAAATCAGTTGTCTTGTGCTGGGTCAGCATTGGAATTCCAGGATCTTAAAACGCAAGCATATAATTCAAATAAGATATTGTTTTCTTTGTAGGTGGTCATGAAATTCAATGCATCTTTCACAAATTGAAATTGCATAAACATAAAATTACTGTAAAGGAAGAATTGGGCGCAAGGTGCTATTTTTAGTGAGTATTTTGAGTGGTGTGATGGTATTTTCTCATATAATAATAATGATGGTGATTGGAGCTTGCTTGCCTTAAGCTGGTTTCCATCATTCATTCATCTATAAATTGAGTTTGAATGCAGATTGAGTTCTGGGTGGAGAATTATTTCACAGAGTTTTTCCTCTTCTGATCTTTTATTCAACTGAGCTGGTGAGATGTCCTGCTTCCATTTCCAAGGTTTTTCCTTCAACGCTGAATTTGAATAAAGAACTGAAGAATGCTTTGTTGCTTTCTTTCAACCTAAAAATGGTTTTCTTAACCTTTATAATACCTGTTAAGTTTAAGACTAAGGGAATTAATGCTCCATTTGTAATATTGTATACATGGGGATTGAAAGTTTTTCTCTATTTCCTCCAGGCAGGCTTGAAACCCATATTCCTGGGACAAGGATAAGTGAAAATGCTTGCAAGCCCAGAGACAGAGCACTGAACCAGCCTCCTCCTTCTCCAGTCAATGTCATCACCTCTTCCAGAAAAACAACTGGTCCAGTAGTTTTCTCAGTATAAAAGACTGTGTTTACTGGATCCACCCAGGATCTGTGGCACCGGCCCTTCCTTTATGATGCCTGTTATATATCATGCATAAAGAGGATTTAAACGTTCTCCAGATGCTTCTGGGCATACCTCAGTCCCCAGGTCCTTCAGTGAATCTTACCCCAGAATAAAGCAGAGCAATGGACTGCATTATAAAATGTTGTGTCAAGAGTAGCTGTGTTGATATCCTCCTGCCACCTCTGCCTCAGGAGAAGGGCAGAAATTGCCACCATGAAGAAGATCATTCATGCTGGGGATGAATGTCATGGAGTACTTAAGGCTTTTGTACATTTCAAGTGTTTTGCAGATTGCAAAATTGCCCGTGATGGTCTGGGAAGGGTTCTGTCATTTCAATTTTGCTCTTAGATTATTTGGCCAGGATTACTCTGTAAAGCTGTAACAGATTTGAGATTAGAAAGATGGGTACCTGAGTTTTCACCAGGCAATGTAGGAGAGACCTCAATATTTTCCTTTGGGGCAGTTGTAATGTCTTTGTTTTGCCCTAAGCTGGCTGCACTAGAAGAGAAAAGTTGGTTTTATGGTCAGATCTTTCCTATCAAAAAGTCCTTGGTTTGTTGTCTAGCACTTGGTTTGTCTGTGAAGTTCAGTTTCATGGTGTCTGTTCTCAGCTTCTTTGTACTCTGACAACATTAAGATATATATCAAACAGAAATTGTATCCCTTTTTTTGGAAATTTTGTATTTTTTCACCTTCCACCTATGGCTGTGATCTTGCACCATTGAGCAATTTATGGAACATGAACTCTTTGTCTTCACTTTTAATTATCCTGCCTGGTGAACCAGGATCCCATTATTTAATTATTTCCCCCCACACACCATATTGATTATATGGTGATTATAGTTAACCATCCTTTGGTTAACTATAATCACCGGTATTTTATGCAGCACGCTTCCTTCCCTTTAGAAGTCCTGGATTCCTGGTCTGAAGAGCTGTAATCCCACAACCATAGCTACTTGATTTTAGCAGGTTTTATACTGGTGTTTCAAATTATTTGGTTAATAAGTGACAACTAGTATAAAGCACTGAAGAGCAATTGTCTTGATATGATGCTGTGCAATTTAAGATAGGAACAGCTATGATACAGCACTGACTGACAAGCAACACTGCTTTGTCCCAGAAGAGACATAGTCCAGAGGTCTGGATGCCAAACCAGACCTCCTGCATTCTAGATATTGTATCTTACACAGCCACATATAAAAATGATGTTGGTTAGGAAAACACCTACAGTCCTTGATTGTGTCCCAGTTAGAGCAAGCGATATTTCCTCGAGGGTACAGTTTCAAACTTCCTCAGTTGTTGTATACAGCATACTCCTGCCTGATCCCAAATTCCTGCATATCTTAGTGCAGTCAGGGAATGATAGATTAGCACTTCAATATGCTATGCCAATCTGATGAATTGTGTGGTGATATTGTTCCCAAATTGCCCATTTGTTTGGAAAACAACTTTAGTCACTGTGTTACCAAGGAAAACGTTGATTTTCTTCCTTTTCTTTTATTCAAGCTAAAAGTAGTGAGGAGTCCTGAGGAATTGGTTTTGCCTAAGTTGATGTATTTGGTCTGGCTGGGCAGGGGATAATTTTCTTCATATCAGCCTCTGTGGTTCTGAGTTTAGAATTTGTGGCTAAAACAGTGTTGATAACCCACTGGTGTTTTGGCTATGGCTAATCAATGTTTGCACAGTGTCACAGCTTGTGTTTTCCCCCTCCACCAAGGAGTAGGCTGGTGGTTGGGAGGGGACACAGCAGGACAGCCAACCTGAATTGACCAAAGGGTCAATATACCATATAACAGGTTCAGCAATAAAAGCTGGGGTAGAGCAAGAAGGAGGTGAGGGCTTTATCCTCCAAGGTGGCCATTGCTCAGAGCCTGGCTGGGCAATCAGTCTGCTTGTGGGAGTTGGTGAGTGATTGCCTTTCTATTGCTGCTTTATTTCTTCTTTCTTTCAGCTATTATACTGTCTTTAGCTTGATCTATGAGTTTTCTGGCTTTTGTTCTTCCTATTTTGTCCTCCAGCCCGGTGAACAGGGTGGGGTGAGTTAGAGGCTGTGTGGTTCCTTGGCTCCTGGACCCTGTCAATCCATCATGGTAAAAATTTTTAATTCTGCTCTACATAAGAAACTGCCAGCAACACATTCCAGGATACTCGGCCTGGATCTCTGCTCAGGCCTGCTCCTTACCCTCCTTTTCCCCTTGGAGGCCAGTCCAGCGCTTGTCCTATCCCTTCATCTTTCTGACGGCAAAATCCTGTTCTGCATCCAGTATTGAGGAGAGCTGAATCAGACCTCTGTCTACTTGCTACAGTAAAATTAGCATTTTCCTAGTGGTGTCGGTTGTGGTGTCCTTGAAAAAAAAGTTTTAAGGGACAGAATGTGACTTGTGGTAAAATAAACAATAAATTATTGTTGAGTGATGTGCGGATATTGTGGTTCCTGACTGGCAGGTTAGAAGAGCTATGGGCTAGAACTTGATAGCAGTACTCCAGCTATATACCATCTGCATTTCTTTTAATGACAAAAATAATCACCAGTTTCCTGCACTGCTGTCAAAAAGCTGAGCCAATGTGGCAATCTGGGAGTGTGATCTGGAGTACTGGTCTGGCTACATCAGCTGTGCTTTTCAGCCAATTCCAGAAGCAGATTCTGTAATACTGGTGAGGTTTGATCCAGGAAAAGTACAGATGTTGCAGCGTGTTGCAAGTACTTTGGCAGTTAGAAAGATTCAGTCCTGTTCCTGGGCCTTTTTCTATTTGTCTCACATGACATTTGTGCCATGGAGCAGAAGCAAAAGTAGGCAATCCAACAAAAGTAGGATTTTTCCCCATAGAAGCATCCATACAGTTGGGCAGAGTCCCTAATAGCTCTTAGTGTTTACTGTTCTTACATCTGCACTACCAAAGAGAAAAGATATTTGACTGCAACAGTGGATCCTCGAACCAGAGACAATGGTCATATCTGAGATCAGGGTTCTTAGGGGTCAACAGAAATTTATTAGCATTGTCTTTGCTCACTATTTTCTCTCAAATGTACTGACAAACCACTTCTAGTCTTCGTTGACTCTGAGGTGACCTGCTCTGATGTGCTCTGACAGTACTAAACTTAGAATCCTGTGTCGGTATTTTGGGGTGAGATTAATGTAGAGAGTTTATCTTTCAAGGAGGAGTTCAGTCAACTGGAGAGCATACCTTGGGTGAACTTGGGTAAGTCTTACCCTACATTTGTGCTAGTTTTTATCAAGTGCTTTGGCACTGAGGCGAAGAAGCCAATGGGGTTATTACAACATCTGGCCAAACCAGTCTGTTAACTGCATTCCACAAGCTTTGCATTAACACTGGAAATTTCACTGCTGTGCTTTCTTATGACACATGTGTGTGGGGGTAGCCATAAACCCACCTGCTGCACCAGTTCTAGTGTATTAAACCATAGAGAAAGCATCAATCTTTTCCCTTGCACTTTATTTGTTCAAGGCTGTGTCAGTATGTGACATTAGTTTTATGCAGAATCTCATGAAATGTAGGAGTTAATGAGGTTGGCTACATATAAACATAATTTTTGGATCATCCAGGGTCATAAAGACTGTAGTAAAGAATGGATGAGATAAAGTGAGACTGAATGATGATGTTAATGGGACTATTCCGTCATGAAAACAGCATGGAAAATTCTGCTGAAACAAACCTTTCCAAAGTCAGTGATAAACACCTCTCGCTAAATGCAAATGCCTCATTCAGACCTGACCTCCAGCAGGTCCAACAAGGTATGGTTCATAATTTCTGCTTGTGTTGCTCTGTGGAATTTGTGAGGGTTGATTTTGACCTTGGATTTGCTGTTAAGCTTGAAAATAGTCAAAATATTTAGTGCGCAGAAATGGAAACCTCTTTTGGCAATGCCTTTCTTCATGTCTACATGATTTAAAGAAATAACTGAGAAATTTAAGTTTACCTGCGTTGCAGGCAGAGAGATGATTCTTGTAAGTCTTTTGCAAAAAAGCTGAGATTCAACAGGAGGTGATTTACCTCACTTCTGTTCATCTGCAGCACTGTGATGAAACATGAGGAAAATGCTTTCAGGAAAAGCAATACTCTTTTCATTTTTAAAAATTAAATTTAAAAAATCATCCAATTGTGTCACTTGCATCAATCCATGACTGTGAAGCTTTTTCCACAAACACTGGTGCCGGCAATATCATGCCTCTAGGTCTGCTATTTCTTGGTCTCTAGTGACTCCTTAGCACTCTCCAGAGCCTGGCCACCAAATCTTTGTACAGAAAAAAAATGGGCAGCTTTCCATAACTTATGTGTAATTTCTCATTACCACCTTCTATAAAAAGGCTCCCCTGTCCCCTGTCTCTTCTTCCCCTTGAGTCACAGGTCTTGAGTGCTTTAGAGAATAATTTCAATATTCTGCAATCCTAACACATTATTCCTTCAATTTGTCTCAAGTATCAGAATTTTTATTCAATGCAGTCTATAATAACTTGGACTTAGGTTTGGTTTTTTTTTTTAATATTGCACAGAATAATGTTCCAGCACAGCACTACCAGAGAGTTCTGTAATTACTGTAGCAATCGGTGAAGGATGACAAACTAGGCTCATACATGCCTGTGCTCCCTTGTCAGTAACAGGAGACTCAAAAGGTGTAGATAACAGCCTGCATGCTGGAAGCAACATTCACACCCAATTCAAATAATACAATGGGACTTAAGATGGTAACATGCAGAGGTATCTACTGGACTTGAAATATGTTGAACTGTTTTGTTGCATTTTCATGAAAATTTCTTGACTTGTGCTTTTACGGTACTCGAAAATTTTGCTCTGTATGTTCCATGACTGTTTTAGATGCTGACCTATGCTTTCTCTTTTCAGGTAACCTTCATGGAAGAGTCACATTCAGGAATATTTGGTGCAGAAGCCAGAGGCAGGGAACAAAGTTCCTTTAAAACCACCATGAAATTCAGTCTCTTCTGCTCCATACACAAGGTATATTTCCTAATTCTACCATCATAAATAAATAACAACCTATACATTAAAACAACAGCAGCACTACACACAGTTTCCTCTCTAGAGCAGCTGGGGAAGAGCTAGCCATTTATAAAACAGAATTAACATGCTATTTAACTGAATATACTAATGGAAAGGTGGTGTGTGTGAATGGAGAAGAAGCAATGCCCGTTTGCCAAAGAGGCTCTTGGGCACTCACTCACTTTGGACTTGGTTGCTATTGTGCCTTTCAGGTTAGAGAATCCAGCAGACTCATCATTGGGAAGTTTAGAAATTCACATGCCTGCTGTGTCTACACTGTTTTTCAGGGCAGCCCCAAGGTCTCAAGAGTCCCTTCTCTGGCACAGTTGAGTGTGACAAGGGCTGGAGCACACCTAAGACAGCAGGTACCTGAGCATGCCTGAGCTCCTCTGAAGGCACACTCACGCAGGCTGGGCACATACGGGCAGGACATGGAGCATGCAGTGCCCACAGCTGTTGGGAACTTCTTCACTGTGCTAGAGGTGTAGACATGCTTTTGTGTCAAGAACACCAGGAGAGGCTCAGCAAAGGAAAAGGTCTTGGAGTATTGTGGAACAGCCTTTCCAGCACAGAGTGTGCAGGCTGGCCTGATGCATTTGCCCTGGTTCTGGAAATACTGGGCTAACCTCTTCAAGATGTCACATCTCCTCTATGTCAGTCTACTAAATCTTGGAGGTCAAATAACAAAAATGTCCAGCAAGCTGAAGATTCCCTTGGGGCTGCTGCAGTCGTGGGGAATAGACCAAAGTGAAGCAATTTCTAGGGTGGGGAAATCATAAAGAGCCTCTTTGTGTTCTCACAAATGGAGCTGAACCCAGAGCTTATTAACTGCAGCTGGAAAACTGGTTCAGAATAGTAACATGTCCTTTAGTAAAAACATATATCATCTGTGTTAAAAACAGGTCTCATCCTTCTTCTTCAGTGTTCTCCAGGCTGTTGTGATTAGTTCAAAGCACATTACTCTGTAGGCATTAATTTCCTGTCTCCACATAAAGACACATCTTTTTAATAGTTCTAAGTGTTCTTATTACATATCCCCACGGCAGTGAACCTTGCAGGCCTTCTGTTAAATTTGAGGTTGCTTCTTGGGCCTCCCAGACTGTCCACGGTTTGCTGGTGGGTTTCACCTCGTTACACCCTTTGGGGGCATCAGATCAGCTCACTAAAGGAAGGGGTTTAGCAAAATAAACACCCACGGGGTTAAAGTGTAAAATATTTATATTAAGCATCAGATGACTCTGGCCTTGAACACAGGTTTGGTTTAAATTCACAGGGGAGGCCAAGTCTCCCCATGTTGCCCTCTGGCAAGAAATTGACTCCTTTTGGCTGAAGAATTCTCCGTTGTTAAACAGCCCCCATCACAGTTTGGTTGAGTGGAGAACACTGCTGCTTTAACTGACACTATCTCAGCCTGAGTATTTAAGCCCTCACCCTTAGTGTGTTTGTGCAAAGCGTGTCCAAAGCCAAACACATTCTGTTGGCTGAAGGCCCATTGCTTCCTTCAGCAAACCAGGTGAGGGATTCTTGATTGCTTGATCTTCCATTTCTGGGCAACCCTGCCAGTGTCTAGGTCTTCCTACCCAATGGATAATTTAATTCCCCAAAAATACAGGGTACAGATGACGTCCACAGAGACACATGAAATTCACAGTAACTGTATAAACACTTTTCTCCAAAGTACTGCAGTCTGCAAGTAAAATTCCTATGGTAGTTAGTTGCTGGAGGCTCATTTGATTCACTCATTGCTCTGCTGGCAGTGCGAAGTAGCTCTGCTTTAGTTGTATAAAGTTATGTTGAAAGAAGTGAGCCTGCTCCTGCAAACTTCTGCCCTGGAACTCAGCCCTGTTGCTTTGTTCACCCTGCACATATCTGTATTCAGTCATGGGACTTCAGAGATGCACCTGCTGCTTCCCCTGCTGTGATACACTGCTGTTTGCTGGAAGGAACTGAGAGAACTTGCTGAAATTTCCTGGGAATGAATCTTTGGGATGGTACTGCAACTCTGGGTGTATGCAACTGGGTTTTGCCTGCACTGCCTCCAGTAGGGTGTTTGGGTAGCCAGGAGAATAAATTACACTCACTTGAATTTTGACCCCTGTCTTCTTGGCTGCCACCAACTTGCCTTTTCACCATTGTCAGACTTTAAGAAAAGGGCTCTTTTTTTTGGTTGGGATCCATTCCTGAGACAGCAGGTCACTTATGTGAACACAGACCTAAGGAGGTAGATTCTTCCTGTTTCCCTTAAAGTGTTTTCAGACAGATCCTGTCTGTCCTCTTCAGGAGGAAAATGACAGAGTGTAAAAAAGCACTCATACTAGAAGGCAAAGATGGAGAAGAGTTATATGAAACTGTAAATGTGTTGTGTGGTACACTTTGTGGTGTGGAGGAGAGGGTGAAGGTACGCTGGCATTCTGTCTGTGAAGATTCAGTTTCACTGCGGATTTTATTAAGTTGGAAATCTTTTTGTTGTGGTAGATGGATTTTGCAGAAAATTTCCACATATTGGGTGGGATAATGGATTGCTTTAAACCAAAACTTTCTTTTAAAATATAAGCCTAACTTTACTATTTGATTCTGCAGCTATTCAGAGCTTTAGACATTGATTTGTCTGCTCAGGCTGATTACCAGAACTAAGACATAGCCTTAATTCTCTGTGGCTCTGTCTAAACAAAAGTAGCCTGACCTAATAACATGTTTCCTCCTTTGTCTATATGTTAACTCTAGAATTACATTGGTTTTCTGTGCTTAGCCTCAGGATATAAAAATTGCTTCCTTTCCCATGTGTTTGGTTGAGCAAAATACAATTTGACAAATATCTTCCTTGTTCAGAAGTTCTAAGAACTGAGGTTCAAATATATTTCCCAAGAGGATGATTTCTTGTGCCTTCCTTTCTGCTGCCTTTCTACCTGTCCCTTCTCTGTCCTGATGTTTAAAAGGAGCTTATGCATTTTAATATTTTCCAGGTTGTGCAGAGCTAAAGGGAGGAGAGGAACATGCAGCTGTGGCAAACCTCAGAGCTGCTGAAGTTGTGTGGAAGGCAAACTGAAATGTAAAGCCCAGCCTCGGCCCCAGGGAAGATGCAGAGCCATGTGGGGAGAGTTATGGTGTTTGCTTCTGATGTGCCTGTCCAGGGCGGGTCGAGGTCTCTAGGAAGCAGAGGAAAGTATCCATCTGTCTCTGTTCCCATGAGGTGGAGCAGGGCTATTTCTGTTTTACAGATGACAAATGGATCTCTTCAAAGGTTAACTCCCGTCACTGAACACCAAAAAACAGGGGTACTTTGTCTGAAGAAGCCTCTCTGTTTCCACAAGCTGTAGGAAAAACAAAGATTTGCTTAACTATAGGCAACCTTTCATTAATCTCCCCCACTTTCACCCTCCCTCAAAGTGAGAATTTTTCTAGGTCATGCAGAAATGATTAAATAGTACCTTAGAGCAAGGAACGTCTCCCACACCTTATAATTGCCAGGCTGGCATGCTGGCCACTCGACCATCTTTCCTGGCTATTGTTCAGCTTCATGTAACCATTAAATAAAGTTTTCATGTGGATATTTATGTAGAGTGCCTATGGTACTTCAACAGAAGCTGGCAGTAAAGTCTCTCTTGAATCACACTGCTACCACTGACTCCAGACTTCTTTAGATAATGGTTGATAAAGTTCAAAACATTAATTTCCACCAATGAACAGGAACTGGAAGCCTAGGGAGTTAATAGGGCTTTTTCATCTCAGCCTAACACTCTGATCTAATTTCAGATAGCAGGAAATATGCCAACTTTAGCCGCTAATTAGAGTTACTCTTTGGAGATTATTTGTAGCAGACCTCCAAGCTTCTTACAACAAAAATGCATTGACAGTCCTGCCAGCATAAATATGTTAGTTGTTTGTAGTGTAGAGGCCATTCAAATTATGCAATGAATTGTTACAAAGAGTTTTAAAATATATCAAACTTCAAAAAAAGTAATTTTATCTGAAAACCATGGCTCTGTAATTCCTCAGGAACAGTAAGTGTGGCAACATTGCCAATTTTGTCTCTTTTCTTGGAGGTGCCAAAAGTTTTTACATAATAAAGAGTGAGGTGGTATTAGTGATTGAATTTTTTTTCATATTTTCTTTGATCCTGTTCTGGAGAGTGCTCTTGGTACCATATTCTGCTGAACTCTGGTTATATTCACTCAGGATTAGGCTTTTACTCCACTCTGGAATACATCTTCCTCTCGGAGAAAACACGGCACTCTTTCATCATTACAAAGTCTCTTCTTAGGGGACTGACCCTTGATACCCTCACAGTGAGCTTCAGCTTTCTCAGGAAGTTATTCTTCCCAGTGTAGCTTTGTTTGCTGTCCAGCAGAAGTAAGACATACAGAATCTCACCCAGAGAAATTAAGAATATGAATAAGTGTGTGGTGACAGGGGTGTGATTATAAGATTCATTTTATTAATAGCTTTTACTCTTGTAGCTCTCATATTTTATGCTTTTACCTCACCTTTCGTTCACTGTTGAGCTTTTTTATGTGCAGTTTCTGTAGCACCTAGGTAATAGTGGTCACAAAGCAGTTTATAAAATTAACCAATCTTTGCATTACCCCTTTGAGATATTCCCTGAGCTTTATAGCAGATGTAAGGTGGTAAGTCAGTGAGAACAACACCAAGAATAGAATCACATCCCCACTTCCACTGCTGTCCGTTGCTCATCAAGGAGGATGGAAAAACATGCCATTACTGATTGTAGCTCCCATTAAATCAGTAGGATTTCTAAAGAGATTTCTACAGAGCACTGCTGAGGAACACATAGTGCTTCTGAGGCAGTGGGAGAAACAGAAACCCACAAGAGGAAAGGAACACTCATGTCCTAGACTTTTGTGGTTTCAATGTGGGTTTTCTTCATCGCTATTTAAAAAAGGTGTCAGAACACCTTGGATGCTGTATTCCTGGGTGCCTCCTCTTCCTTTGCCTGCTCTAAACTAGATTCCCTGGCCAGTCTACAGCTTCCAGGGTGATTTTCACATCAGTAATGACGAGAATTAGAGTGCATCACAGTTTACTCAGAAAAATGAGGATATGAACTAACAAACTACAGTATGCTTGATATATCAGAAAACATTTTTAAAGAAAAATATTTTGACTTTCAGGCCCTTGACTGTGGAAATATTTAAGTTAGTTGAAAATCCACTTTTCTAACAAAGGCAATTTGTGGAAAATGTTGTCCAGCCCAGGCCTGTGCCTTCTTTATAGTCGTTCTTTAAAGTAGTGGTTTGTTGTTTTGGTTTTTTTGGTCGTATGCACATCTTGCATTTAAAATTCATGTCTAGTTCCACTTGAAAGTCTGTGGATGACTGGAGAATTTGAAGAATGACAGAGAAAGCATGCAAGTGAAATCAAATTAACATGAGAGGTGAAATTGGTTTTATTTTGATTCTCTGTTGCCACTCAACTGTATGGCCATTTAAATTTTCATGATATGCTAGCACTGATATGAAATGAGACAGGGATTCTGAGCTGGTAGTGTTTTCTTGCGCTACCTAGTAAATTTAGGGGCAGATTGAGAGGAAGTAGCTTGTGTCATTGTGGAGGAGCAGTCAAAAGTCATGGTTCCTTTCCTCAGTGAAATGAATTTACAAGAGCTAAGAATCCCAAAAGTTGAAATCCCCTGCTGCGCTCATATGCCCTCTTCCTCTGAGCTGTATCAGCGATCGGGCTGCCTGCCAGCACCCTTGTGTCAATCAGGCAGCTGCAGGTGATCTTTAAGTATTTAAGCACTGCTTCAGTGGTTGTCTTCTCTGTCCTTGCCCCATATATTTATACAGCCTGGTGGTCCATGCCAGAGGATGTCCAAGGAGCTGTGAACCCCTATGTGAGCTGTGAATGGATCCAAGCCTGCAAATGACTATGCAAAATAGAAGACAGTGGAGTATCTGGCCCTTTGTTCTTTTTTAATTAACCTCTGTAGGAGGAAATACCTTAGAGAGAATGATTTCCATCCTGACCTTTAATGCAAGGATGGAGAAACTGCAAATCTAAGGGGAGCTGAAGAAGCATAAGGAAGATAAGTACTGATATTCCTGAATTATCAAACAGGAGAAAAAAACCTAAACAAAACAAAAACCCAACACATAGAAGATTGTAACTTTATTTTGTTTTATTTCTTACAAAGGACATGATGTCCACTTCTTTAGATCAATTTAAGGCAGGCATGCAGTAAAACTTTAGAATGGAAAGCTTTCCTTTTCTTCATTTGCAGATGTACATGTCAGCATAGAGGGAAATGTGGCCAGGTGTAAGGAAGTGACCTCAGCCTGCAGAGCTCAGAGGTGCAAAGCCACCTGCCAAAGCTGTATCCCTGCATGATGACTGCCCTGCAGCAGGGGTGGGAGAAGTGGGGAGAATGCATGGGGTGAATTATATCCCAGTGCAGAAGGTGCCTATGTACAACATAAGACGCCTTGGTGCTCCCAAAGGAAACACAGTTAGGAAATTTAAATAAACTGTTTCTTGGTGGCTTCAGAGAAGACATCAGTGCAAGCAATTTCTTTGAAAAAAGGGTATGTGGGTGGCTTAGCCAGCAGCAATGTTTTCATTTTGTCTACTGTAGGGAATTACTTTTTTTCTCAAACTTGCCCAGCCAGCTTAATTTAGAGCAGATTTAATTTACACTAGGGGTAATGTTTTAAGTGAGTGCCAGGATTGTGGAGGTGAACTTCAGCAACAATATGTATTGGGTATTGCTTAAAATCTGGATCCCAGGTTAATTCCCTAGAAATCTAGTATAACAAGCCGTAATTTTCACAGTGTGAAATGAAAAAGGGAGAAATGACAAGCAGTGAGCAGGACAATGTAAAATGGTAGGTAGCATGTATGTGAGTGACAGTTTTATCTTACTGCTTTCAGCTGTCATCTTTGATGTCCTTCCCTTTTTGCATATAAACTTGTGTGCCCACATATTTTATTACTGTTTTATTCCACAGAGCATATATCAGTACACATGATCTGTCTGACCTATTAAATTGCCTCTCTGAACTGCTATGAACATAGGCATAGTGATGGACAGATGCTCTGGGATCACTAAAAGGTGTTACCTAATATTAGAATTAATGTATTTTAGTATATATATAGATATATATATTACTATATATAAGATTTGTTTCCAAGTATCTGGGCAGCCTTATATTTCAAAATTCAGCTTTTGTGCTACAGAATATTTACCACATCTTAGTTTTCAGGAAGTGCTGAGCTCGCTGAATGGGAATTGAAAAGAGAGTTTATAAAAGGAGATGGGAGGAGCTCAGCTTTTCAGTCTTTAATTTTCAGGGGCCAAGTTATGGGCATGAGATGCCCAATTGTAGGTCAAGCCCTTCTGCTTCCAAAAATGTCCCCTGGGAGCAGCAAAACCCCCAGATCAGATCCAAAACTACTGCTAGTTTGAAAGCCAGCTGGAGATTTGCAGTGTACAGAAATGCAGGGGTACTGAAGTGCCGTGCAGCAAGGTGTCACCGTTCCCTCTGTGCTCTTACGAAAAAAGTAATTGCATGATACAGTGACTGTAAAACACAGGTGTAGATTTGAGCATTAACACCCGATTAGAGATGGGGAAAAGCAGCTCTCAGGGTTACATGCCTGCTTGGCATTTTTTCTGAATGTCACTTTCAGTGCCTCAGTTCTGTGTCCTTCTGTACAAAATCCCTGAAAATTCAACTCTCCTTTTTTGTCTTGCTTGAATATAGGAAAACAGAGGTTTCCAAGTGCACTTCTGAAACTTGAGTGGGTGAATAAATTGCTTCGCAGACCTGCCCAAGGTCTTGAACAGGATGTGAGCCTAACTTTGCTCACCAAGCCAAGGTGCCATGTCAGCAATGCAGTCTGTCAGCACTCTGATGTGAGTGAGGAGAGGAAGGCTTTTCCTTGGGCATTTAGTTATGCTTCTGCCCCAGATCTCCCCCAGGAGCCTGCCCCTCTCCTCTCATGGCAGAGAAGGCTGGGGAGGGTGGTCACTTTACCTTAGAGCCTAAGCTGGGTCCCAGCGTTCCTTACTGGCCGCTGTTCCCCACAGCCTGAAATGAGGGTCGGAGGCCTTCAGGCAAGGCTGGGTCACTGAGCCAACCTCACGGCTCTGCCGCAGGCCAGCTGCCAGCCCATGTTCAGCCCAGGCCTGCCTGATGGGGTGCTGAGAGCAGCACTGGGCTGCAGCTCCTGGTCTGGGCTCCTGAGTTCAGCTCAGGAGAGGCATCACCACAGCAGGTGTGAGGTTTTGCTGCTGAACACTCATACTACGATGACGGGCTGTCACCACGGCAGTGTCATGCTTTCATAGACCTTGAGACCTGAGCAGCAGCAGCTCAGCACAACAGCCTGTGGGGAATGATAAGCTAAAGCCATCATTTATTACAATTTCCTCTGAAATCAGCTGTGCCCCTGCCTCGTGCTTGAGCTGTACTTCTGTGTTATCTGCCTTCGCAGACAGGAGAATGTGGCAAATGCAAAATCCCTGCTCCACTAAGATCTTTGTCAAGCTCACACATTTAAAATATCTGGGAGAGACAATCTCAAGCTTCAAGGTTTTATGTTAGCACTTAACAGTGGGCTTTGAAGGCTGTTGTTATACCTGGAATTCAATCCAAGAGAGAACAAATTGGATAAATCGAGATTATTCAGGAAAGTTCTTGGGTTGTTTAAATTATGGGCACCATCCTGTAATGTCCAAATGTACAGCATTAATGGCCCTTAGAGAACAAAAATCAATAGCTAATGAAAATACTTAATTTTCTATGCAGATCGCTTGTGCTCATGCTAAGCCCTGGGATTTTGAAAGCATCTTACTCCTCACATTCAGACAGACACATTTGAATTCTGAATAACTTAAATGTTTTATTCACTGTGGTTTCATTATAACTTAATCACTACTGATAACATTTTTGTTTCAACTACATGTTATTCAAATTTTATATCAAAGAAAGAAACATGATAATTTCTTTTAACAATAAAAAATGTCTTATCCCTTGGGCAGCAGTTAAGCAAACCTTCACCAGTTTAAGATTGGACTCAAAATGTTGAGCTCTTCCAGTCCTGTGCACTGTCTAGTGATAGGGCTTTTTCCCAGTCTCTTGCTGACTTTTACATAACTAAATCCTAAAATGTTTAAATGTTACTTCTGAAGCCCTGTGAGAAGTGGTTCCCTGGCCTTCTGATACAAGCAAATAGTATATTTATCTGTGCCAGCGGTGAAGCAGAGGGGTGCTGAAATCCAGATAGTGTAGTCTGAGCTCTGTGTCTGATTCAGCACATGACCTTCTGAAGTCACTTTGACACAGCTTCTCAAAGCCATGGAGCTGCCAGCAAATTCTGCCTATTCCAGTAATGTGCTTGCTGAAGACTCTCACACCTGTTCCCAGAGTTAAACCAGCTTTGCCTGCAATATTCTTGTGTAACTGTGTAGCGGTACTTCTATCAGAGCTTTTCCTGACCTAGGAAAGCAGGTTGCAAGTGAAGGGCAGACAAAACTGAAGACACAGCACTCAGCTTTTTATACTGCAAGAATTTCAAGTGTTAAGCCAGCTGAAGGCTGCAGATACAGCAACCTTACTTTCAAGAAGTTTGAAAGATCTAAATCCTTTGACAGCAAGCCTATCTGTCGTTGTTTTCACTGGCTTCAATATTCTGTATTCTTCACCACTACTAAGCAGAAATTACTCCTGTACAGCAGATGGTTGCAGTTTTATGAAATGTCATGTTTTTCTGTTTAAGAAGAAACAGAAGAACTCGGTATATGGCTCCATCTCTAGTAGAGCAGTGTACTGTGGTTGCAGTCTTACTTTTTCAAAGTTTACAGAAGTAAGGAGTTTGGTTTTCCAGCTCCTGTGCATGTTAGCACGCACACACATAAACACAAACGTGCACATACTTATTGTTGTACTGACTGCTCAATAAGGGACAGTGGAGTTTGAGGCATGGAACTTGTTTTAGTCATCTGAAAATTAGACACATAGTCTAAACTGTATATAAATAGTCAGGGCTTCTGTACTCAGTCAGGAGAGATGGTCACCTCCAGGAAATTATTCATCACTTGAAGTTTAATTTCAGGGGATGATTACTTAAGATTAGATTTGTGTCTTTCTGGTCATTAAAACTGGGTGGAGTAAATCCCATCCCAAGTGGCTAAGGAAACTGCCCAATGAAGTTGTCTAAACACCTTTAATTCTTATCACCATTACTTAAGATCTGATGATATGCAGCATTTCAGAGTATATAAAGTATAAGCAGGGACAGGAGACCTTGATAACAGTACAGAGCCAGTGTCCAAATATGCAGGTATGGAATGTTAAAGTCCACCTGGAGTTGAATCTGATGAAGGACAGGAATGGTAACAAGAAAGGCTTCTAGCAGTAGATCAGCAGCAAAATAAAACCTAGAGAAAACCTGCTCCCAGTGCTGAATGGGAAAGGGCCTTTTGACATAGAGCATGCAAAGACTGAGGTACTCAATGTTTTGTTTGTCTTGCCTTCAGGAATTCCAAGCTGTTGAAACCGTTGAGGAAGTCTGGAGTCTACTCTTGCTGAAGGAGGAACAGGTTAGGGAACATTTAAACAACCTGGATATATATAAGTACGTAGGAGTTGAGACAATGCACCCATGAGTGCTGAGGGTGTGGTCCAACATCATTGTGAGGCTACCTTCACTCTTGGAAAACTCTTTGAAGAGTTGTGGCAATTTGGTGAGATTCCTGAGGGTTAAAGAATGAAGGTATCCCTTGTGTCTTCATTAATTACAAGAACAAGGAACCAGGGATCTACAGGGGAGTCAGCCTCGTCTCTGTCCCTGAAAGCTGATAATAAGGTAGTAAATAATTCTGGAAACCATTTCCAAACATAAAAAGAACAAAGAGGTGATCAGAATTGTCAGATATATGAAAGGCAGAGTGATGTCTGACCATCCTTCCTAAAACTAGTTAAACTGTGAGGCTCAAAGGGTTGTGATCCGTGGCATGAAGTACAGCCAGAGACCAGTCACTAGTGCTGTGCCCCAGGGACCAGTGCCTCTCAATGTCTTCATTAACCACCTGGATAAGGGGCAGACAGTAAGCTCAGCAAGTCTGCTGATGATACAAAACTGGGAGGAGGGGCTGGTACATGGGATAGTTGTCTTCCATTCAGATGGAGTCCGACAAGCTGGGGAAATGGGCAGAGAAGAACTTCATGAAGTACAACCAGAAGATGTGTGGTTCTGCACCTTGGGAGTAATAACCCAGCGTGTCAGTGCAATAACCACGTGTATATGTGCTGGAGATGTACTTAAGAAGCTCTGCAGGAAAAGGCCTGGAGGGCCTGGTGAGCACCAAGGTGAATGTGAGCCAGCAGAGTTCCCTCGGGGCATTGGGATCTGCGTTAGGAAGAGTGTCACAAGCAGATTGAAGGAGGTGATGCTTTCCCCCTACCCAGCCTTGGTGAGACCCCCATCTGCAGTGCTATGTCTGTTTCTGAGCTCCCCAGTACAAGAAAGATATGGAGATACTGGAGGTGGGTTCATTGAAGGTCCTCTAAGATTATTTCGGGACTGCAGTACCTTTTGTGTAAGGAGAACCTGTAAAAGTTGAGATTATTTGTGTGTATTTTACCAATGGGCATAAATGCCTCCTGAGAGGGATAAAAGAAAACAGAGCCAGACTCTTCTCAGTGGTGCTCTGTAAAAGGACAAAAAGCAATGATCACAAACTCAAATGCAAGAAATTTTATTTAAACATTAGAAAAAGGCTTTTTCACTGGTATTGTACACTGGAACAAATTCTCCAGATCATTTGTGGAGTCTCCATTCTTGGAGATATTCAAAACACAACTGGAAATGGTCCTGGGTGACATGTTCCAGCTTATCCTTCTTTCAGCAGGAGAGTTAGACTAGACAATCTCCTTAGGTGCCTGCCAGCTCCAGCTGTTCTGTGATTCTGTGATTGTGAAGAAGTTTCAGAGTTTTCGGAATTGCAGCCAAACCTTTCTTTTTCTCTCTTATCATTAACAAAACAGTAAGAACTCTGTCTTCTGCAGACAGTCTGCTTCTGTAAGTAGGAGAGTGTGAAATCCATAGAAATATTGTAGAAATGCAAAATACGTAATTGTTGCCTTATTATTATTAACATGTAATTAATTTGATTTTGTTTCATGGCAAGTGAATAAATTGCTCCCGAATGTACAGTTAATGCACAAAGAAAACACACAAAAACTGTTATGGGACAGCAACTTCACAAAGGAACATCTGTTAAAGGAAATGACCTGCACAAAGTCATTTCAAGTCCATTATTCACTAACTGGCTACCTATTGAGAACTAAATGACACAGATGAGTTATATTCACTGGCTTTTCATCTCCAGCAAAGTGGGCTCAAATCCCTAATAAGGCATCAGGTGAAAAGGAGTCTCTTAGGCCTCTGTTCCAAATCCCTTGTTATGCACCATATAAATTAGCACATTAGCAGGCTTGCCTCAAGGGAAAAGCAGGACTAGGACAGCAGGTGTGTTGCGCAGCATAATTGAGATGCAGCAGCAGAGCAGGCTCGTGCTTTTGTACAGTGCCAGGCTGTTTCACACCACCTCTATTGATCTGTAACTTTCATGAGCACTAGGCTGGCTCCTAATTCTAAAAGTCCCATCTTCTGTTACATCAAGGAAGCACTTCCAGGGAAAAAAAAATCACTGAAATTTATGGTTGAACAGGCTAAGTAATATGGAATCCTCAGGTATGAAAATGTTTGTCAATAGTAATTTGAATACACAGTGGCTCAGAAAACAATTGAAGGACAGTCTGTATTTTTTTCTTATCAAAGGCTAGTCTTACCTACAGGAATCCCAAGTTGTTGAAACCATTGAGGAAATCTGGAGTCTACTCTTGCTGAAGGAGGATCAGGTTAGGGAACATTTAAACAACCTGGACATACATAAGTGAAGACTATGCTGTGAGTGAGAGGAGAAAGGGGATCTGTCAGGGATTAGCATGCTGTTGTGCAGAGAGGGTGGTTTTTACTCTGCTGGTGTAGATAAGTCAGTGGGGTGAAAGAGTGCAGTGAGTCTGAGAGTTTTGGTAGGGAAGGACTTCTGTGAGCAATATTAATAGGGAAAGGAAGTGTAATCTTAGCAGTATAGAGTAGAAAAAAAAGGTCTTATTGACACTTTCAAAATTCTGAGAATCATTCCCCTACTACACAGATCAACTCTTTACTGAGTATTCCTGTATCGTGGGCCATTTGTTTTTCCTACAACACAGCGGTGAGGAACAGTCAGAGGAATTCCTGTGAGCCACCAGGCCTGGAAGCTTGCATTTCCCAACCAGCCATGCTAATGCAAAATGTCATCAGCTCCAGGGTAGACAGCACAAAATACCTGTTTGATTCAAAGTTCAAGGCTCTCATACCGCATATATTTACCTGATAGAGCACCAGAGCAATGTGGTTACTGTCATAAAGCACAGGGAGAGGGTTTCCTGGTAGCTGTATGGATTCAGAGCCACATTTCTAAGGCTCAGCTGAATTATTCCTGTTGACAATGCAAGGTTGATGTGTTGAAGTGAAGCACTGATGAGAGCAGTAGAAATATTTTGTTTGTTCTTATCAGGAGTTATTTACAAACCTGCCAAACTGGAGTACAGTCATTTTTTTCCCCCCACCTTTTGCTTAGCAATTAGAAAATTCTTATTAGTGCATAACTATTTTTCCTTGCCGATGATTAATAGACTGTCTCCCAAAAGTCTGGATTAAATTGATGTGTTCACTGCTCTAATCCTGGGGAAGCAAATTATTCTCTCCTGACACTCTGATGACTTTACCGGTATGACATAAAGAATTATATTGGCAGAAGGATGCAGTTGAAGTCCAAAAGCAGAGATCCCAATTAGCTGTTGTGGAATAAATCCCAGCTGCCCTTCAACCTTTCAAACATGATACATTGGATTCCATACACTCTATCTAGCTTTGGATCTGAAAAAGTAAAATGAAAGCAGATATTGAAAAAGCATGGATGGCTGGAAGTACTGGGGAATATTCATGAATATGGTCCTAGATTTAACTCTGCAATTGCCTGGAGTTCATGACAAGAAGAATGCTCTTCCACAGAAAAATGTGTGTTGCCTTTGTCTCCTGAGATAGAACCAAAAGGAGACCTTCTGAATTTATACACATGAAGAGTAATGACAAGAGAGAAGAAATATGTGAAATTTGAAGATTAGGAAACATGGATTAGTACAGAACAAATTGCTTAGCAGTTAGGTGCATGTTGGAGAAAGCAGCACAAATCTCTAACTGATTTCAATCTTCAGTCTCCACTGAAAGTCCCGACACAAGTTTTGAAGACACTGTTGTTGAAAATCACTTGTGCCTAATTCTGAGAGAGTCTCTGTTTCGGCAAATTAATGTTATCTGACTAATAATAAGTGCCTAAATTATTACTACCAGGCTCACATAATATCGAGAATTTCAAGATCTCAGTCTCTGAATAACTTCAGGCATTATGATTGAAAATGCCATTGTCGGGGCCTTGTTTCTTTGGTGTATGGGGATATTTTTTCATCTGAGAAGAGAGTCACACAGAAGCTTTCCATAAGGTTGTGGAAAACTCTGACCTTTTACGTAGTTCTTAGAGGCAGAAACTGGAGACCTCTTCTGTAGGAGTGCATGTGTGTGTGTGTATCACTAATGTCTGAGTCTATTGCTGCCTTCAGTAGAAAATTCAGGTAAGGAATTTTGCTATCTAAACCAAGGTCTATTTACTTGCCTTGCACCAAGTTTTACAGCATGACTTTTTCTTGGTGAAGCAGCAGCAAAAAGTCATTTCCTGCGCAATGAGCCAATAGCTTCACTGAGTCACATCCTTCTGTTAATGTCTTGATTTGAAGCAAGTGGGGAATTTGCAGATGGAAACTCTGTATTTAAGACTGGCTTTGTTTATCAAGGACCATGGGGTCAATATTTTTTAATAGCAAGAGCTGGTTCTGATAATATGGTTGCTATGGAAAGATTAGAATTTAATTTGACAAAAATTGTGTCTATCCTATAGCACCAAGCTGATATTATAGGGTAGTAATTATTCTCGATCATGTTTCACATGCTATTCTTACCTTGCACATGATCACCACACCACTTATATGCCATCAGTCCCATGGCAGTCTGTTGAAGGAGGCATACAGCTTGGTGGTCTGCTAACACAAAAGGAAATCACATCACCGGAGGAAGACCTTGGGACCCATATAATTCCATTTTAGCCCTTTAGCAGAACCCTAAATAAGGTTTGAGATGGTCTTAAATAAGACTAAGATAGTTTATTAAATCTGAATATTGCCTTTGAACAGAGAAGCCTTTCAACCTTATGTGGTTGTTGCTATCAAAGTCCATTTTTACAAAACAATTGCTTCACTGATTTATCCAAGATATTAGTGTTTTCTATAGCATGGTAATGGGAACTGCTGCAATGTCTTAGAGACCACAAACATAATTCTTTGACTTAAAGAATCATGATATTGCTCTTTTCATAAATCCCTAGGTGGTGTAGGTACAGAAATCCTATAGACAGTCATAAAATCAAAGAAAACCATCTAGTGTGTCCTTCTGCCTAAAGGCAGGATAAGAAATACATAAATTATTTCTGGCAGATGCTGTCTAATCTGTTTTTAAAGAATCCTAATGAGGGAGACCCCAACACCTCCTTAGGCAATCTATTGTTGTAATTTTCTATCCTTACACTGAGTTTTCAGTGGTGGTAAGAGAGTATTTAAAAATAAAGGAGAATTGAGGAAGCAAAAGAGAGAGCAAGGGTGACAGTCATAAGCCCCTCCAAGTGAAGTTTTTAAAATAAAAATGTTTTAATGTGGATCATTACACAAAGGATATTTGAGGATAATGAGAAGATGTAGTATCTAGGGACAAAATCTGGTTCCTGTGAAAACGAGAAAAGGCATCTTTCTTATTTTTCCATCCCACAAAATGGCATTTTACATTATTGGGAAAGCCTAGGAATGCGGAAGGAAATGTATTCTTTGATCACAATCCTAACACTAAACCAATCTAACAGAGAATTGAAATTGTAGATGCATTAGGAAGACTTAGAACGCCACTCATCGCTAGATTAAAGTGGAAGCTCTTGAACAATTTTCTCCTTTACATCAGAGAAAAAAAACTTATCTCCCTGAAAAAACAAAACAAAGAAAAAATATCCACCTTGACTGCTTTGTAATCTAATTCTGTGTTATAGGCCAAGTTGTGAGGAGGGTGTTTACAGCAATGAGGTACTAATGTATTCATTGGAAGCCAAAGTGTTCTCTGAAAAATACTGAAGTACAAAAGCAATTACCATTAATCATTATACACAATGAAAGTAGAGTTATTGTGAGGTAATAACGCCTTCTGAAATAGCACATTACCACCTAGGATAAAAGAGCAGCTTCCATGATGCCATTGCTGCTCTCTCGTGAATGCTTATGATGTCCTTTTCTTGTATGTTTTGCTGTCCAGGTGGGTTTTGACCTTAGTAAAGAGCACGGTTTTCCAACAGAGAAAGCTCATTTTCCATAATAATGAAGAGCGTAGTTATTGCAACCTCTAGGCATGCAAACTGGAAATATTAGCTTAAAGCCCTCAAATGGGCTTTTGCAAGCAGAGATAATGGTTTCTGCCCAAGTGAAATTCAGCTACTGTGCAGAAAAGCAGTGCCAGCTGTCTGTATCTCTGTACTGCCAATTTCTTAAGCAGACCACAGGCCAAAGGCTGACCTTCTGCACCAAGCATGTGGAATTGCCTGACTGCAATTCGCAGTCACTTCCAGCACAAACGAAGGAAGGCGGGGTCAACCTGAGGCAGCAGAATTCAAGAAAGGCTCAGTCAAAGAAGGAGGAACCTTTATCTGATGATGAGGCAAGGAATGTCAAGGGAAAATGTTCTGGCACTTAACCAGCAGTACCTCAGGCACCTACAATAATGCCATGGGTGAGGAGCAGCACTGCCTTGTACGCAAGTTCAGTGTCACTAATGAAATGAGCTGCTCAGTAATTTGCCCTGACAGTAACAGCCTCTCCTGTACCTGCCCTGCATATTTTGTCAAAATTACAGGGCTATGTTCAGATATGCTACCTGAGTGGAAATGAACTGATACAAAGAAGGCACAGGAGAAAACAAACAAGCCGTGAACTTGAAATTATGCCTTAACTTTTTGTAATCCCCAGGTCTCAGAGAAATGCCAGACCTTTTGTGCGCTGCTAGCAGTGTTACTTAAATCCCTTACAGAAGATGGTGTGCTCCTTCACTGACTTCCGTGAAGCACTTAAGGGAAAACTCATACTACTCCTTCAAGAATTCGTCCTCTAGAGGTGCCTCTAGGCAAATTCTTTTTACCTGTTTTCTAGGTAATTTGTGGTCTGTTGATTTAAAGCCCATTAAATCAAGGCAGGGTGGTCTATATGACTCTAGTCAGGAGCAGCTGTAGATGAGTGACTGTCTGACATGCTGCTAGCTATGATGGAACAATATTGTTATTGGGAGTTACTGGGAAATAACTACAACTTTTAGCTTTCTGCTTAGACGTTTACCCCTCCAGATTCTCTTAAAACTTGAACTAGGCAGAGTTTCTTTTGCAAATAGAATTGTGCATTTCAGTGCTGTGGAGCTGGGGAGAGAAAAAATAAGAAGAAAATCATCTTTCCTTCAGGAGATTAATTATGTACATAAATTTCTTGCATTTCTACCTATCTCCGTAATTACATCCTTGTATTTATACAAACACTTTTTATTTCAAGGCACCATTTCAGATTTCAATTAACTCCAAATTTCAATTCTACCAGAATGAGAACAGCAACTGTATTTAACATCTCACTAAGATATTGCATAACAGCTTAGGATAGTATTACATTTTCAGACGTTGAATTTTACTCTGTGTAAACCACGTTTCAAGAAATTCTAAAATTTCTGTATGTTCCGGGTGTCTAGAGGTACCTTTGATGATATTTCTTTACTGTGGGCTCATTAGAGCTACGCATTAGCTCTATGCTGCTATATTAGCCTATCCCTGAAAAAGTTATGCAATTTTTTTTTTAATCATTAAACTACTGTAAGTCACAAAAAAATTCCATGTGAATGACCAGACCTTTTATGTTCTTGTCTGCTACCTCTGTTTTACACACGTCTGGCCCTTCTGAAAGGGCTTCTAGAATAAATATTGTATTGCATGAAATGAAGAACTTCATGTGTGATAAGTGCAGAACACTACAGAGATTTTTTTTCAATACTATAGCTTTAAGTAAATGGAGACTTCAGAAAAACTAGGGATATCTGTTAGAATCTTTTCAGCACATTCTCCTGTATTTAATATAATAGATCCAAGAAGTTTATTTTTCCTTTGATTTAGTGATAAAGGTACTTGTCCTTACTTGTTCAGCTTTTGACAAGGTTCATATGAAGAACAGATCATTGGTAGAGCCCAAAAGGAATGCTGTGTTCATCTAAAACTGGTTTTGTTATGGTTTTGCATTCATTTCTGGAAAACATTGCTTTCTTGTCTTCCTGTAAATCTCATGAAATTACACTCATTCAGACTTAGAAAGAAGACTTAATTTTATATTTACCTTTTTGTACATTTAGCTATAGCATTTCGGTTTGCCAGACACACTTGTGTTAACTTCCTTTCATTAATTTCAATATTGTTCCGTATGTGGGTATTTGTGTGTCCAGCTGGAGATAACAGTGAAACACAAAACTGCTGACAGAAAAAGCAAGAATGAATACTTTATTCATAATCAGAAAGCAGATTATTTGTCCCCAACAAGGTTTCAAGTGAATTCAGCCTAATATTCCTCCAAAGCTGCAACAGTTCTTGAAAATCTTCCGCTTCAAATATTTAATACTAAGTAATAATTTAGACATGATTCAAGAGTACAAATTAACTTTGCATGAGTTCTCTTTGAGGATTAACAACAGATTTTAAAGCTTTCATTGTCGCTGAAACTTTCAGGTGTAGCCAACACATTCCTGACCCATTTAAAGAGAAACTTGAGATGCTTCTTATTGGAGGAAATAGCTAAATATGTGTGACTCGCAAAGAGTTTTGCTATGTTTAGATTTGATTTCTTCTCTCCCTCTCTTTCTTTCTCTTTTTATAAAAAAAATTAACAGAATTATCATCTCTGGGAAGGAGGCCATTAGGGAAAGTTCCTCAGTGGTCTCCTGTGGTCTGAAACTATCTGTTATTTAAGTTTTGTGTATTTCTCTAGAGTGTTAATTTTCATTCATCCATTTAATTTGTTTGCATTTAGATTTTTGGCGGTTGTGTTAAGCATTGTGTAAACACAGAACACGAATTAATTCCTTCCCTCTGGTACTGGATACATGTGAATTATTGAATATGAGAATTCCCGTTCTTTCTGAGCACCCAGTGTAACGATCAAGATATTTATAGATCACAACTAAGCTGCTCTTTCTTGCACTTTTTGATTAGTAAATTGAGAAGAATAAACCCAGCTCCAATTCGTGTCCCAGCTGTGAGGCAGGTATCTTATCCCATTTAGAGGCAGGGATATCAGACCTTTACAGACCACTGATTTACCCAGGGTTTCTTAAGGTGCTTCCCACCACGGTGGCAGCCAGCACCGTAACCTCTGGACCAACCAACACTCCTCTTGCTGAATGAGTGGAGATTCCTATGTAAAAAGTGATGGGTTTCCAGTCCTTCTTGCTTTCAATGGAAATATTCTCTGATAGCATCTAGCAGAGATGCAGCACTTCGAAGGATGTGATCAAAGTGACATAATCTCTGATATTTAGCCCCAAAACCTGTGACTGGACACCATATTCTTTTGGGCTATAGTTTGGCACTGCACTTCATGCTGATGCCCTTCATGGGTTAGAGCTACAAACTGCACATTTTATCTGCTACTAACTGGGAGGTGGTATGTAGAAGTCGGAGTCTGGACTGAAGGGCTGTCCCAAGGTCTCACAGTAAATGGATGCCTGAAGCATTCAAGTAGAGCAGATTCAGTAGATAAAGCTGTGGATAAGGAGAAATGGGCTAATAGCCAATGCATTCTGGTAAGGCAGTGGAGCTGAAAGAGAAACAGGGCTGAAAAGGTCGATTAGCTTTCTCTGTGGTGGGGGAGGAGGATGTAGCAGGAGGACCTGTGCTTTGCCTTGAGTCCATGTGAGTCTCTGGAGAGAAATGGGAGCAAAGGAGCTGTTCTGTGGAGGAGGACACAGCTGGCTGGCGTGAGGCCTTTCTAAAGAAAATAAAAAAAACCCTGAAAGATTTTTCATTTGTTTCTGCTGCTTTTCAGGGACCTGTGGTATCTGTGCAGAGTAGGAACAAAGAAAATGTCATTTAGAAGATACTTTGAAAGGGAAGTCTTGTTTAACCGAGAAGCTTGTTTAGTAACTCTCACAGTTTCTACTGGTGGTTTTTGGAGATTTTTGTCTTCACACTCTTTCTCCTTTCACATCCATGAGTCCTACATGAAAAATGGTTTATTTTATACCAGTACAAATACTGCAGAAAATCTGTTTATTTCCTGGAAATAGTAAGGGTGAAGTTATACGGAGTGTGATATTAGTTGCTATCCAAATATATGTCCTTCCCTAAAGGGTGTTCTAGGCAAATGTGTTGGTCTTTCTTTTGACACTTTCCTGCCTCCTCTGGAGAATGCTGTGTGAGGATTCTCTCTTATGCATTTGCTTTATTTTTAAGTTGGTCAGATCTAGGGAAGCTGATGGAGAGATAAGAGGCCAAGTTTCACTCAAGTAAAAATGTATATGAAATGTGGTATTTATTATATCACCTTGTGGATTCTTTCCCATATGACATTATATGGTGTCTCAGAGTTCTGGTTAAGGGGAGGCTAGGGTGAATTGTAATAGGTACTAAATTGTGGAATTACTGAGGAGAGCAGAAAGATTGAAGAGGCATTTGACTGCAGTTTGGTGCATTTGTTTCATTTAGACATGGACAGCAAATGAGTTGTCTTCAGCAAAGCCTTTTTCAAACTTTTCCATGTGATTGCTTGGCTGAATAAGGCATTGCATCGAGCTGTAACAGCAGCGATGCTCTGTTTTGTGCTGAGGCATTATGAGCCTTGATTCTGACAGAGGCTGAGCTCTATGATGTGCTTGCTTGAAAAACTAGAGCTTGCAGGACAAACACAGCTTTCCAAACAAAGCGCTTTTGTATTTGATTCGTTTGTAAATTTGCCTGGGTTGCATGCATAAAGAGTGAGGAGTCATGAGCACTTAAGGGATGGCAGTGGCATTAGAGGAAAAGATATCATCATATTTGCAGGTCAAGGGTGCAAGAGAACAGAAGCAATGGGTGACAACATGCTCTTACTGCTGAGTTAGGATTGGGGATTTACAGCAGTGGTAGTCCCAAATCAGGTTAGAGATTGATGATAAAAATCATTTGGATGGCTCTGTGAACTAATCTTTGGTTACCCGGAGCAAAGGTAGGGTCACCCAGAAGAAAGGTCCTGTCACCTGGTGAAAGGAAGGATTTCCATATTTTGTGGAATTTGCTTAGCAATGCTTCTGGGCTGCTTGCTTGTTTGACATTGCAAATGTCTGGCAGGGTTATTGTGATACGAGTGCGCTGTCAGTAAGATTCCCAAATAGATACAGGATCAAAACCATTTTAGCAGTGAGAGGGAATGGAGCTGTCATAATTTCAGATTGTCAACACTGTCCGCTCTGGACGGTAGCATTACTGTTGGGGAATTGAGGCATCCCAGTACTTTCCTCTGGAAGAGAAAGGCAAGGCTGTTAGCAGACAGTGTCCAAGCCGAGAGCCAGGCGTGCAAACAGCCAGAAGCTCGGGGCTGTGAGCTGCTCCAGCAACATGAGATGGCCTGGGGGCATGTCAGCATGGCATGAGCACGCCTGCAGCCACCCGGCTCCTGCTGGCCTGTGCCCAGCTGGGTGTTCACGTGCTGGATGTTCATGTCCACAGCCTCCCACTACACCCCGGAGCCCAAAAGATGCCTCGACACTTTACTGCTGAACATTCTGCTGGCAGGCAGCCTGCATGTGGAGAACATAAGTCACAGCTGGTACTAATTCTGCTATTTATTTTTTTTAAAACATCAAAGCAAAACAATAGCTTACCAGCTGAATAATTTTTAAGATAATTCTTCATGGAGACTTTTTTACTGGAGAAAGACTAGGGAATATTCTTATGGATCATGTTGTAGAGGCTGTTCCCTTTACAATGAGAACAGGGAAAATGGTATATAAGACTAAGAGATACAAGTGACTGAGTGGTGAAGGCTGATGCTGACAGGCAATCGGAAGGGGCAGGTTAAGAAATATAGGAAAAAGGAGATGAGAGATCAAGACAGTGCAAAATCCTCCATTCTTAATGGAGCAAGGTCAGTGGGCATTGTGCTGAAACAAGACTGTCCTGTCTGCACATCTTGTTTCCCAGTAACTTAAATGAGAAATCATTAGAGAAGGATTTCTTGTAAGTTTACCGGGGCATTGTATACAGTGCTGTTTCTGCAGTCAGTGAAACCTGTTGTAATGTATCTTATTACTTCCACACAGAACACGAAGGGCAGTCATTTCCAGAAATGAGAGCACTCTGTATAATTATGTGGAATGAGTTATGCATAATATATACACACTTTAAAAATAAAGATTATCTGCTCTGCAGATGTCAGTCAATATTAACTGACTGAATGCAGGAATCTGTCCAGTGGCAAGCAAACAGGAATTAAAACAGTGATAAAGGTGAAGAGCTTGTAGTGAAAGATGGGAAAGAACTGTCAAAAAAGAAATTAAGTGAGAAATTTCTTTGTCTTCTGGTGAGACATTGAGAGTGAAAACTTACAAATAGGACATTATGTATAAAGGCGCCATAATTGAGAAAGAGGGATGTGAAGTTGGAGAAAAGGAGGGGAAAAGAGATCTACTAGTCAGGGAGGAGTGGCACACAAAACAGAGATGCAAGGAGGCCTCATTTATTCCACTTGGCAAAACTATCAGGTGAGAGAACTTGTAAATGAATAAAGGTAGAGACAGAAGGAGAGGGAAATAAATCCAAAGATGATCAGAGAGACAGTCCTTCAACACAAGAGCTGTCTTGCCTCCATGTAATCTTTGAAAAGCCATTTTGTCTTGGATTTTGAAGGGAGTGTAGTAGCCTGTCTCTTGCACAGTGCCAAGAGCCCTGCCTCAAATCCTGTTATGCATCCTGCTGTGCCAGTGTACCTGCCCCATGATACAGCTGACCCTTACAGTATGTTCTCCAGAATGATATATATATTGATTTATGTAGCAGACATACCACCAGCATCAGATCATGTGGCCTGACAGATAGGGATTGTGTAAAACCCAGGGTAAAGCCCCTTCCCCACAATGACCTTTTACTATTTTGGGGACTCTATGCCTCCTTTGTGCTCTGGGTGCTATATACTTTGTTTTTAATGATGGTATTGAAGGGATAAATACTACCTTGTTAAGAGAAAGTTTATTCCTGAATTGCTTTAGACATTTCTGCTTGTCACTAGATGCTGAAAGAAAAAGGCTACCGTTAAATTCATGTATTGGCCAACCCTGTTGCTTTATCACACCTCAGAAGCAGGGTGATGCTCAAAGGGTTGTCCAGAATGGCTGAACACTTGGTTTTGGTTTGGTTTCTTTTTAATGACATGGTCAAAACCAGGCTGGGTCTTCCAGAGTCAGACTGGAGCATAGACTTGGCACCTCTGCTCCCTTCACAGGTCAGCAGTCTGTGAAACCTTACCTGGAGGTACCTTGGGCAGGGCTGGTCCTTGTTTGCAGTTCAGGTGTATTGTATTTGTTCTCAGACCTAATTACTGTCGTAAATTAACCTCTCTACTTCCCTTATGCAGAACTGGTCTCTTCTGCTTTGTGCTTGTTACCATAAGGTAGTTGGTGTTGGACTTCTCTTAGTTACTTGCAAATTGTTCCCTTTTTTCCCCTAAATACTCTGGTATTTGGACACTTGGCTACAGCACTTGTACTGGATGACTTCTGCCTTCTTCCCTTCTGTGAAAAACAGCAAATAGAAGTCTCTTCAAATGCATGAAAATTTTTAAGTAACTCCAACACCATTTGCATTTGGGCATCAGAAGACCTATGAAAGCGAATTATATTTTTTCTGTAAGTGTTTCAGTCACACTGGCAAACAATGTCTCAATGTTTGAGTGAGTTCTTGCAGATTTCAGCAATTGGACCTAGATAATTTAAGGACATGATTAAGTTTCAGACCCTCAGCATTTTCCCTAGGTATGTTTTCTCTCTCACAGTACTACTGAAGAAATAAGTTTACACTGTTGCTGGTAAACCTGTTGGTGTCTCTGTGAAGTAAGATCCACATATACTCTGGCTGGAACTACCTCTGGAGCATTGCTGCCCTGAGACACCCTCCTAGCAAAAGTCTTTTACAGTGGAGAGTTCAAGTGAGGGTTCTCAATAAACTTGCCCCTCTTCCATGCTAGCCTAGCCAAGTGCCACTTAGATTTCCCAGTCTTTCTAAGACAATTGTGCCATCTCTTTAACAATCTTCTCCCTTTCTCCTGAGTCTGTGCTCTTCACAGGGCACAGTTTTCCAGGTGTGACTGCATCAGCACTGCATTTTTCATTCAGTGATATTGTTAGTCATCACTGTTTGCAGTACAGAGGGCAAATGGACTGAATTTTCCAGTTCAAACAGTTTTTGTCATATATTGAGTTTGGCATGCAGAAGAGTGCACCCTGTAAAGGACCAGGCTCAGGATTTCATTATCAAACTTAGCTCCTTCTTCCAGCCAAACACCCCTGGATAAATAGAATTTTGTGCTGTGCCATTTTGCTCCTGCATATTAATACCAATTCCTCTGTGGGGGCCGAGAAACTGACATTCAGTGAATGCAGTTAAACCACTTTTTCCATGTTTATAATGAGAGGGACCTGGTGAGATCACAGGAAAGCAAGCCACACATACAGGGCATTTTCTGCAGTTTATATTAAAATTTTAAATAGCTGCAGAAAAAATAGGATGTTTGGGAGATTAAAAGTGTGCATTATTTCCTTTATGGCATTGATTCTTCTGAACTGCCAGTAGCATTGCACTATTTATTCTCTGCAGGGCGTTGAAGAGAGGTTGGGAAGTGGATGTCTACTCCCTAAGGCAATTTGTTTAAACAATGCTGTGGAAACACAGCTCAGAATTATGTTTAATATGAATGAGAAGCTGGAACCACTTGAAAAGGCAGATGGAAGATTTTCCAGAACCTGCTATTTTCCATTATTTCCTTGTGCATTCACCCTGCTTCCTGATTTTTACCTGACCATGCAAGGAGTGGCTGCTCCTTGCAGTATAGGGACTCCTTTTGCTCTCTCTGTTGTATAAGTTTCTGTTCAAAATCCACAGGACTGTTTTTATCTCAGCATTGACTGGCTTTTAGCTTGCATAGGAGAGCAGCACCTGCATAGGGCTGAGTAGCAAGTTCATCATCCAAAACTGTAGAAGCAGAGCAGTAGATGACCAGAAGTGATTACAGACACAAGCTGGTTGACATTCAGTGTAGACCTTGTCTCTGTCTCACAGTATGAAAGGCTGCCTAATTTTTGTGGGACGGGATAGTTTTTCCTGCCCAAGATGACGGCAGGAGGTTAGTGAGGAGAAAATAGTATCTTTCATTTGTTTTAAAGAAGGAAAACAACTCTGGTGATTGTTTTTCTGGTGCCTAGTTTTCAAGAAAATAACTGAGGACCTTCATTAATTTCTTACTGGGACAGCAGCAATGTTCTTTACTTGAACATACTGCTTGCATGTAGTTGAATTGGTGTCTGGTTTGGTTTTGTCTTGCCTTCTACTGAAGTAATATACTACTTGTAAAAGGCAAAATACAGGAGAGGGAAACGTGAGCAGGTACTCTTGAAAATATACTAAATTTCATACTGCTTGCTGTTAGAAAGTGCAGACCCTCATGGTAGCAGGGAAAGGCTGGAAACACAATAAAATGCATCCTCACCATTTTGTAAAATATCTAACTTGGACATGCTGGATGTTACGAAAATGACATCATAACAATCAGTTCCTCAGTAGTCCTTGTCCATGCAAGCCAGCTGCAAATTAATTTTGCCCTGCAGCAGGAAGGCTGCCAGGGTAAGACTTCTGACAGAAAGTCAGTGCTTACCAGTGTGGCCACAGAGAGGTTGGTTGTCCCTGCACTGGATGTCTGTATTCAATGTCCAGTGTGGGTTCTCCTGCTGAAAAAATATCTTTGAGGACTGGCATTTGGTCCTCTGTGACAGCAGAGAGGTGTGTTAGGCAACCTGTTACACCTCTAGCACATTTACAATCCTCTTTAATGCTTGCCAGGCCCGTGAAGGGCTGGAGCACTTTCTCTGGCCACCCAGAGAAAGCCCAAGCTCTCAAGAAAACAGTAGGAACTCATGTCTGAGGAGCCAGTTGATGGCATGGGGAAGTTCGGTTGTACTGAATGGCACCACATTCCTGGCGTGGCCCAGCCTGGCTTATCTTGTCTGACCTCTAGCTTTTGCCTTGTTTTCTATACCAGGAGATAGAACTCATGATTGCCCCTCTACAGAGCGGGTCTGTTATATCTGGCATAGTTTCTTTCAATTTGCTCCCTCATGGCTGTGTGAGTTGGGTAAGTTACAGTCTGAAGCTTGATTTAAGCTGTAGAAAGACCCTTCCTGAGGATCAAAGGACTCGTGTTTAAATGTTGGTATATGTGATGTGATATCTATAGTTGCTGGTAATAAAATTTATTTTTATCCGGATTTATATGTTTAAGAAGCCTAATTTACAAAATGATAAAAACAGTCAATAGTCCTCAGTCAATAGAGGCACAATTGTTTGCTGTGTTCAGTATTTTGGTTGTTCTGCTTGTCATGTTTGAGCAGGTCTGAGCTCTAACTCTACCATCCATTAAAACTGTACAGACTTGCAGCTTTGAAGATGGCTACAACATCCTTTGCCTCCTGTCCTAAAGCACCGGATTAATGCATATAGAGATGACATGAACATCAGCCAGATTTTCTCAGAAATGTGGAAGATATTAGAGGCTTTCACTTGGCACATCATATATGCTTAAAAAATTAGTTTTTTGTGAAAATAATCCTGGTGAGCATGTTTGTCATGTCTCTTCAAATCATACAAAAGCTTTTATACCCTGTGGGCTTTCAAGCCTTTCTTTTTTAAATACTCTGTAGCCTGTACTGAAGTAATCTTCAACATGAGGATTTTGAGTGTAGAGAAAATAATTGCTTCTTACATGATCCTGACTTGTAACTGAATATAAAGTTATGTTGGCACTACTGTTTTTGTTTGGTTTTGGTTTTTTTTCTTCTTAGACTTCCTTATCCCACTCTCCATTTTATTGCTCAGTTATCTGCATTCACCTTGCAGTGCACATCAGAGCTACAGGTCTTACTTTAGATTGTGTATCACTACTGATAATTAGGAATTCTAACCTCTTTTTGTGGCATTTAGACAGAACATCTGAGCTTCACTTTTTAATTGGAAAGAGATAAGAAGAAATAAAGAGATGGAACATTGGTTAAATGATGAGTCTTGTGAAGCCTTGTTTTTCTTTATCACCTCCGTAGACTGTACGAAGCAGAAATTGCATGAATAAGAGCTGTGGTGGTTATAGTAGTAGGTTACACTTTACATTACTTTGTATGCGAGCTTTACACAAGGTCCCTGAGAGCTGTACATATATTTGATTAACTAAAAAAACCAATAACAGCACACCAGAAAGACTCATCCTTTTAAAGAGCTGTGGAAGTATACAATTGTTGGTCTTCCAAAAGGTGCAGACAGAGGATGGTGCTGGTTTTTTTTCAACACAAGCCAAAGGAGAAGCACAGTTCACTGTCTCAGGGACTGACTCTGTTACCTTTCTCAAATGACAGAGGAAGGTAGCTGAACAGCAGCTGTCCAAGAAAATGGCTATAAAACCTCCTATAAGTCAATATCTGTGTTTGACACCAATCCTTTCTACCTTACTGCCCCAGTACTTAGAGAAAGTGCTAAGAACAGTGAAGCATGCTGGGTTGGGTCTGGAGAAACTCCAGCCAGTTCTCCAGGCTTCTAATATCTCATTCCCATTTCTGCTGATAGCCTGGGTTCCTGTCCCACCCCACTGTCAATAATGTCTTTCTTGCTTCTGCTTGTTGGCAGAACTCCACCCTACCAGATCTTTTTCATTTATATTATACACCCTGTTACTGCTGCTGCTTCCTAGCACATGCCTCCCTGAGGGTCTGAAAATCTTACCCTGTCTTATTCACAGCAGCTGTTCTCATTCCAGGAGTCTGTGTGAGGGCAGCCAGCATTGCCTGCTTTAGAGAAAAAGCTTTAATCGTTATGAGTGACAGGGAATAAAAGTGTTTCTTCTTTACCTCCTCCTCCTCGTGATGGGGGAGGGTTACTGTGCAGTGTCGCTTACGTCTCTTATAGTCTGTTTATATAAATAACCTTTAAATTGCTGTTGTTCTGTCTCTTGCACAAATACATGCTATGAATGTGTAAAAATAGATACATGTGAATATGCATTCGTATTAGCTCAACTGTTAATTCTAGTTATTTGTTAATCATATATTAATAGCTGTTCCAAATATCTCTTCCAGTGCTTGCATATCTGTCAAAATCACTGGCATTTCAACACTCAAAAACTACTCAGTCTTCATTTGTTGTCTTTCTGCAAATATATAACAGATGTTGGCTCAGAAAACCCACCAGGACACAATTTCATCAAAAATGCAACTTTTAATGAAAATGAATAAATTTGCTGAATAGGGTACACATCACTGTAATGCAGTGTTCTCATAATAAGGACTCTGTTTAGATTTTCCCCAGAAGTGACTCTGGAATTTGTATTTTATTTCTGGATCATACTACAGTATAATAATATAGGAATCAATTGACTCTGAATATTTCAGTCCTTGAACATTTTCCTTTGAGAATTTTGAAACACTTGATCTTCATTCCAGTCCTGGAAGCAATGAGGTAGCAAAACATCAAAATCCTTCATGAAAAAATCCCCTCACAACCTCTTCAGGTTAATAAATCCTGATCCTGCAGGTTTAGTTAAAACTATACTCCCTTAATTTCAGTGAGCTCGCATGAAATCCAAGATGTCATGTTCTCATTAAGTAGAAACGGATGGGTAAAATGCCACTGATTCGTAATATGAGATTTTACCCACCAGCCATGTAGGAAAATTAGTTCTCATAGTGTGTGGAGCTGTTACATAGTCTTCTCTGCAAGTCACATTAGCTGAAAGCTATCAAGCCCATTCACTAGTATTGGGGCAGTCTTCTTTTCCAGTACTGATTTTATGTCAGGCTGCAACCATTCTGATTTTGTTTCTCATGATCACAGTTTTAACTCTAATGGATTTTAGATAATTGAGGAACTGAATTCCATGCATGAAGCTCTCCAAAATGGCTGAGTAACTGCCTAGCAGAGAAACTTACCTTGATTGACCCTCTCAGAGTCTGGTCTCATCTTTACACTGTCTGGTCCATTAAAAAAATGGCAGCCCTGCTTTCACCATCAGACTAAAATCCATTACAGACTAAGAGCTTCAACACGTAAGAAATTAATCTTTTTTTTTCAACTCATTCTAATATTCTGTCAGCTGGGCATTATAATTAATCTCAATTCATGTAAGAAGTAAAAAGGCATTTTTCAGTAGTAGAGTCTTTATACAAGCTCTCTGCTTAAATAAATGAGTCTTAACCTCTCCAGAATGAGTGTGTGGAGTTAAGTGTCATTTTAGCCTCACGTCAGAATGTGTGATTTATTTCCTGTTTGTCTTCTTTTTTCCCAAATAAGGGTCTAACATTAAAGTACATCAAACAAATTGAGACTACACTGAGAAAAAAAAAAAGGTAAGAAAATCAGACGCAGGCTAATTTTTAATCTCTCGTGCCCCTTCTACAGTATCTGACACAGATCTGCTTGATCTGCTTTTCTATCACCACTGGTTATAGTAGAAATATTGGCAGTTTTAGATGGAGCAACTTCTTAATGGTAATTTCTCCTCTTAAAGGTTGCAGCTTGTACAGGGGTGTCTTCTATGCTGGAACATGATAAATTTGACTGTATATCTCTGGGGTTATAAATGGTTTTAAAGATTGATGAGTATAGTCTTACTGAAACATCAGAAAAATCTAATGAATCAATTTCTGTCCATAGAACATCAATTTAACAGCACTGGATTTTCCACATGGAAAAGATCATTGGTCTGTACTTTCAGTGCCCTACTTCTGACTCAGACACCCGACCCAGCCTTCCTTCCCCTCCTACCCAAGGCATCAGCTCTGCCCTGTATCTAGGCATGGGGAGAATTTCTTTTCTCAAATTATGAGTTTTTTCTTTCAGCTTTGTATCTTTTTTCTCCATGTCACTGGGCATATTTCACTGAAAATAGTAATAGCAGTTAAAATCAAGGAAATAGAAGGGTTTGTGTTGAGATTTCACACTGTATCTCTGTGTATTAGTGATGGTACAGCCATGTGCCAAGGCTGCAAAAAAACCTAATAGATCACAAAAAAGTGCACCTGCTTTCTCTTTAAACTTGCAAGTTCGTAATTGGGACAGAACAGACAGAACTCATGGAATTCCTCAGTGCATAATTCCAGGCAAATTCAGGCTTAAATCTCATACAAAATAAAGACAGACTCATTGGCATGGGAAATGGGAGCAAGGACTACAGGCTGGACACCAGGAATTGTTTTGCCTGTTCTGGATTTCTAGTATGGCTGACCCTGAAGCTGGCGTCCCTTGGTCATCAGCAGTGATGGCCCTCCATGTGGAGAGAAGCTCAATACGTAGCAGTTCTTCGCTTGCTTCATGAAAGTCGAGACAAAAAATGTGTGTTGGGATTCATGGGTGCCCAGAACAATGGTATCCACATTTTGTGTTTTTCCAAGACCTGAGAAGACATATAGAGTATACCTAAATTTTATCCATCCTAAAGAAGACGGAGCAGGTTTGGAAAAGTATGGATATTCTGATTATTTTCTCCTAGAACTTCTAAGTAAATAGATATATTATTTATGTAATGGTAGCTTTATAGCTTTTTTGCTTTATTGTGCCATCTCCAGAAGAGGCTGGACTAACTCTGGAGATACTTGCAAATTTATTCTCTCTGGTTATATCTAAACTGGACATACAGGAATCCTTTCTGACTCTGAGTAAACATCATTGTTCTAGCTCCATCTAAAACTTTTGTCAAGACTTAAGTGGCAGGAGCATAATTCCTTTATTTTCCTTAACTGTGCATCAAGCTCTGCTGCAGAAGTTAGAAGGACAATGCAGACTTCAAATACATACAAAGAGTCCATTCTTCCTTCTTTTATTTAAAGCTGTTTGATTCTCATTTGCAGTATGTTTAGCCTTCTACATAGGAACAGGTAAACATCAAGAGAAACACTACACAGTTTATTCATCCTGGATAGTGCATTTCTTAAGAAGCGATATTCAAAAAGACTGCTGAAAATATGTAGGCCTGATGAATACATGACACCTGGTATTCCTGTTTCTATCAGAAATATACTTGTCTGCTTAGATATATCTTTGTTTAGCACTCAAAGCCTGGTAAGCTGAGGAGAAGATACTGGAATCCATTTTGCATTTTAGGGCAGTTCATAAAAAGGAAATGGTCTTACATTTCACTGCGAGCGATTTGGCTGTCTGACACTTGAAGAAGACCAGTTAAGCAAACAAAACAGGTGATGAAAAACTGAGTTCAGAGATGGTTATGTTCAAAGTGAAAGGAGGGAAAGGGTAATATGTTAGTTACTAAGGCAACTGTTTGTTTAATGCTAAATCATTTCCTCATTGAAGGGAGCAGCTTCTGTTTCAAATTAATCCCTTAAGATGTTGTTGCACCACTCACTCTTACCATGTTTCATGATAAGCACAACCCCTTGCCAACATCTATTTTCCAGCTCCCATCTAACTGTAGAGTCATGTTGCTCAGTGAGAAGTCAAGGTGCAGGTCTGAGGCAGAGACTATGTGATTTGCAGCCTTGGTTCTAATCCATCAGCAACTGCACACCATGAGCCTCTGCCTCGGACAGGAACGACTGCCACTGAATTACTGGAAAGCAACCTGAAGGTACAGTGGCCATGCAGAGGAAAAAAAGAATGAGGTTGGTCAGGGTTCATTCCCCTGATTATTTTTGAAGCATAGATGGTGACAATGAGAAAAAGTAGGTCTTCATAGACCAGACACTGCACCACATTCTGAAGAAAACATAATAGAAAATGTCATAGGTTACCATATTAATCTTTTGCCTAATCTGTTCAGCATGCTCACTAATGTATATATATATTTTTATTTATACTCTTTCCTCACCCATTTTATCATTTAAGGGTTTAATTCAACTATCTATTTTGTAGGTAGTTCAGATACGCTCCATTTCCTGACTTCAAATTTGGAAACTTTGCTTTCTTAAACTGACTGTGCAATGCATGATTGAAAATCTTTTTTTGGATGCAGCTGTGGGTTTGTTGTTTTTTGTTGGTTTTTTTTTGGTTTTTTTGGTTTTTTTTTACTTTAAAGTATTGTAACTGTACTTCTGAAAATAGAGTTTTAATTTGCAGGGAAGAAAGAGGTTTCTATAATTCTTCATTCAAAAATTGCTATTTCTTGATGTTTTAAGAAAGGTTGACATTCTTATTTATTGATCAGCATATGTTTCTCAGAATCAAATACCACGATTTCATAAATAATAATGATCTGAATGTGGTGGTTTTATTTATGAAAATATTCATGACTTCTCTGCAGTTTTAAGATTCAATCAGTTTTAGTGTTTATTAAGGAAGGACTTTAGATGAAGAGAGAAATCACCCATATGTAAGAGCATAGTGAGAACATATGTCAGAACTAGTGCTAAAGCTGCATTTGAGAAGTCAGAAAGAGCAGGGGTAAAATGATAACTGCCAAAAGTCAAGCTGAGACAGGAAATTTAAACAAATTGTGAAAAATTTTTCAACCATGCAAATAAAAAGAACAAGAAAAAAATGGAAGCACTGTGAAATGAGGATGGGGATAGAATTAAAGAGGATATAACTTCCCATGTTTAATATTTTTCTTCATTTTCTTTGAAGATGAATGTGGGGGAAAGAGAATAAATTATAGAGAAGATGGCTAATGGAAAGAAGGGAATGGAAATGTCCACAACTAAGATATGAAAAATAAATTTTGTTGTCTCAGTTCACTCCAGATCTCAAGGACTCTTCTCCATAGAAGGCACTGGCATATGAAAAATGGATGTCCAGCACAAGGATCCTCCACTGTGGAATGAAGCCATAGTGGGCTTCTATGAAGAGAGAACAGCAAAAGTATTGCCAATATTTAGGCATTGACTGAAAAGGAAAAAGTAATCCAAAAAATTGCAGACCTAACTAAGTGCATTTGCACATATTGGCTTTGTACTCATTTTGAAGGGAAGAATAATAGAGTATAGGACAAAGGAAAACAGGCTCAAATGTAACCTAAATACATTAAAGGACAAACACATATATTTATGTTGGTTTTTTTTTTTTCCCAGTAATATACCTGCATTTAAGCAAAAGAAATTCAGCAAGTATTGCTTAACCCATAGTAGAGCATTTGACAGATTACTGAACATGAAATTAAGTATTCAGGTGAGCAAGACGAGGATTTTTCTAGGAACTGTACAGTGCTAAAGGATCTGTTCTATTGGGGAGATGACACAGTTTATTAAGGGAAGCATTTAAGCTGGAAGGATGCTATTAATAGTGTTTTTTAAAGACAGGTTTCTAAACCAATCCTGTTTAGTATTTTCACCAATAAACCTGGCATAAAATGAGGAAGGAGCAAACAGGCTGCAGTGATGACACAGCCCGAGGAGGGGCCATCAATGAAATGTAGGACTGGAGTGTTATACTCTGAGAATTGAACGACCTTAAGGACAAGAAAAGAAATAAGATGAAGATGAATACTCAGTCCAGGGCAGTGTGTAAGGTTAGACACATTTAGATTCAGAGCAAAACCTTCAGCTGTCAACAGGATTGCCATCAGCTGAGTTCAAACCAGCGTGATGAGAGAGAAACAGGCCTGCTCGATCACAGGATGACTATGTAGCACAAGCATGAGGGAGCAGAAAAAAGGGTGAAAGCAGGGGCAATTTCAAGATACTGTCAACAGAGAGGAGAAAGATATTCAATTGTGTGAGACTCAGCTGAGGCCTCATCTAGAATACTGTGTGCAGTGCTCTGCAGTAGCTGGGTAAGATCAAATTAACCTTGACCAAGTGGGAGCTACCTGAATAATATGGGGAATGGAAATCTATAAGTATTGACTTGGCTAATCTAATGAAGGATGAGAGGAGATTGATTACCCTAAGTAAATACAGTACTACCTAAGAGGGGGAGAAGAAGCATGTATAAATCACATGTAATTCCATTAAGGTTAAAAGTGAAGAGGAGTCATCTAACCATCAGAGTACCAAGTCCTTAAACAGTCTTTCAATAGGAATGGCAGATGTAAAGTATCCACCTGGTCTCCAGATAGGTCTCAGGTGGCTTGTGGAAAGATTTTATGTTGTGATGCTAGTACAGAGAGAGATTGGAGTCTAAAACCCAGGACAGTGTGCCTCCATATCAGTCCACAACCCTGATGCAACCTACCAGTTGAGCCCTCTGTACCAAGGTGGATGATTCTGTTTGTGCGGGGAGGACCTGGTGGGCTCTGGGTTTGTCCTGCAGCAACCACAGTTCCTGTAAGGAATTATCTTTGTTGGCAGAGACAGCGCTCTGCAGAATGAGTGTTTATGCACCAGCATTTGTTTTCTTGAAAGTCATTTGTGACTGCATCTTTGTACACAATTGCCCTCCATTTCCCCTCTTCCTTCATTTTGCCTGTTTTGCCATCTACATTGGTTCATTTTACTGCCAGTTTCCACAAATGGTTTCTTTTCTCTAGGGTTTCCAACTACCTTTGCAATATTGCAAGTGAATAATAGTAAATATAGCCCATTGCTTCTAAGCAGAATAGTCCTATTCTGCTTAGAAGGCACTGGCATCCTTTCCTTTTAAAGTAAGTAAGAGTCTAAGTTGTATATTTTAGACCTAGGTTATATCAGCAGCTTAAAAAAGACGATCCCAGTTTATTGTATTATTTTTCCCATGGAAGAAGCATCCATGCTTAACGAGACATTGAGGAGAAGCAGTTCAGAGGCACATCACAGCCTTGGTTGTCTGAGTCCTTGTCAAGACACCTTTGTCCAACTCTTTTTTTCTGCCAGCATCTCTCCAATGCACAAAAGGATTTGAAGTAAGAATCATGAAATAGGAAGGTTATGGCTTTACTGCAGGGCTACCAGCTGGGCACTTGTGCAGATGAAAGCAAATGAGTCCCTCAAAGACTAGCATTTAAGAGATGCCTTGGAGGTGAAACAAAACACTCACAATAAAATGGTATGTTACCTACTGTGCTGAATTTTATGAGCTGTGTGTTGAGCACCACCCAAAAGCAGATCCAAACGAGGGAACTCGATGAGGAAATGCTCTCTTGAATCACAGTCCTGGCTTGACTAAAATATCTGGTTTTGTTATGAGATTTCAGTTTGTGAAGCTTTCAACCACACACTCGTGCTTTCACTTCACTCAAAGAAAGTAGATTGGGTTTGGATCAATAGAGGAAACTGTGTGAACAGTAGGTACGTTTGTGGCAACTCACATGAAAATTAACAGTGTGCCCCAAAGGACTCTGAGTTTCCTTTCTTGTTAGCATTCTACTGTATTTCATATGTCAACAAATCTTCTCAGTGGCATTCAGCACTAAGAGCTTCGATAGTCCTAGATTTTAGTGGATTCCTGCCTTATTATTATTTTTAAGTTTTTGTGAATATATTATTAAAATGTCCAGTAAGAAACTCCGGCTAACTGATGTCAACTTAAATGTAGCTGCACACAATTTGCTACCCTAAGTAAAAGCCTTGGAGGTTGATTTTCATCTGTCTCTTGTAGACTTCATTTGAAAATATGTATTGTGGCTTCTGCTGAAATATGTCCAGAATTGTATGAACAGGAATACATGTCCGGATGCTGGAGAAATATAGGTTGTAAAATGCACTGATTGTGCTCTTCCTGAGAGCTTATCCTTAGGGCTGACAGATGCAAGGCGAGTCATTGTTGCCACTGAATATTGTCCGCTGAATATTGTCCACTGTTCCCAGTGGGAGCAATAATAATGACACTGCCTGACCAAGCCAGAACCCGCCTGATTCCGAGCTCCTCCTGCACACAGGTTAACTCTGCATCACGCCATTCAAAGTCACCAGAACAGGCAATTTGTGAGCTAAGAAAAGTATCATTTTATTGTGTTCATAAACTTCCATCAAGAGTCTGCTGCAAAACAGCTTGTGTTTGGGGTTGGAATATTTATGGAGCATCTTGCAAACCATTTTCAAATTCTGCCGTTTAACACCTTCTTCATGCCATATGTTCTGCTGTATCTTCCTCTTTTTTCTAACTGAGATGTTAAATCTTGGTGTACTAAATCTCACAGTTCTGGGGAAGGCGCGTGGGGGCAAATGATGGGTTTTTTTTCTTTTGTTTTAATTTACAGTTGGTGAGCTAACATATTTGATGCTACTCTTACCCCCTCCCCCAAAATGAAATGCAGTTTACACTTCAAAGCTGTGCACACATTTGGATAAAGCACATCTATTTATGGCTAGCCTATTGCATTTTATGAGGCAAAAGGGAAGGTGTGGCTAGTGCAGCTTACTGTGTTCTCCCAAGTAAGCCTCATCCTTGGCTAGCATGGAAGCTGATGGAGTTGTGGGTCGCTGGAAGGACGGTAACTTAAATGCCTTCTAAGCCCTGGTTTTTCCTCTCCTGAAAGCTGTCTTGAAGTGGAGCAGCTTTAGAGGAATCAGAGCTTGTAGGATTGTTGTCAAGAAAGTCATTACTTATCTCTCCTTTAGAGAGGGGTAAGCTGCCTTGAAATACCTTGAATTTTTAATTAAGTAAGAACGTCCCTCAGTGGAACTTCCTTCCCAAGCTCAGCTCAACATCTCATCAGACTAGTTTTTCTTGCTGTAACTCTTCTATACACTCCAAGTATATAATATTGGCCTCGTATTTGGTTTAAAAAAGATCAGCTTTTCACAGCTCTACACCTCTGTTTGCATCACAGAGTGCTAATAAACAGGATCTGGTCAAGGGATTGAAAGCAGGAACTGAAGAAATCAGCAAATTTTTCAAACTGTATTAAAATTCAAGTTTTTCAAATGTTGTGATTTAGGTTTATTTGATGTATTTTTTGGAACGTATTTATAAGCTTATAAACTTAGAGCTAGTCTAGTAAGTCATTGTGGCCCATATTGTTCCTACACTGTTTAAAATTTTGTAACATCACATTGGAAAGCAAATGACCAAACCTAAAAAGACACCATACAGTTTTTGTATTTTAAAAAATGGACTTTCATGAATAACTGAGGATCTAATCAGTGTCGCTCCTCTGCTACACTGGGCAAAAATTTTGACCTCTGGCTGCCATATGTTTGTCTGCTGGTTTCAGTACCAGTCATTTTGTTGTAGGGGCTCAGGGTTTCCAGTGCTTCTGAATTTCTAACTTCTCATGTAGGAAAGTTTGCCAATGTTTCCAGCAGGTCTGTCTGTCTCCAGCCACTCCAAAGTGATAGTTTTATTCTGAATGATTGATAGGAGATGTCTTAGCGCCATATCCAAAGCATAACACTGTAAATCACTGGTTTTCATTTGTAAGGAATAAAATTATATTCACCTTTTGCCACCATTTATCATTCTGAGGCTATGCTTGATCTGTGTTCTTGGCTAAGCTCTGGGAAACAGGGCATGTATCTTACGAAGATTGTGCATGGCATCCTTTTATACTTGTATATATGTCAGCAGAGGAAACAGGCTTATATTTTCTTCAATGCTCTCTGCATGTTAATGTGCTCCAGCATATGACTGCAGAAGCCTGTTGCTCAGAAGGTTACAAAGTTGAATTTTTTTGCTTTTACAAGTAGAAACCTCATCATGCCTGCATCTGTGACTTCTTCTTTCCTTAGGGATATGAAAAAGTCTGTTTATCTGAAGGTTTTTATTCTGCAATCTAAAGAATGGACTAGCAACTCTATTTCTCTTCATTAATTTTTCCTGTGGGAAATAGTTTCCCTGTATTTCAAAAGGTCTTGGTCAAAACCAACTCCAGAGATACCTTTGGAGCCAAAACAGGTTATTAGAGATGTCCCTCTGGTTATAGATTTTCTCAAAACCTCTCATTTCATATGTTTTTTTTTCACTTGAAGTTTTCCACATGTAATAGGGTCTGCAAGCACAATTTCTGTTCAAAGATTACTCTCTCAACTGAGTCAATGCTAAGTTTGAAGGAAATAGTATTAACTCCTTTTCTTTTGACACAAGCGAAGGGATGCAAAACATCCCAGAGGAGCAGGTTTCATAACTCTGGTAAATTAAAGGGGCTTACAGACTGCAGATTTGAAGTTGCCATAGACTGAAATACCATTTTCCTTAGAGGAAACCATTCTACTCAAGAATGCCCCAGCAGTTTAGTTTTGTGTGGATGCAATACAGAAGAGCTGGAAAAAATTCTAGACTGGAAAATGAAGAAGTTATCTCAAGCCCTTGTATCAGAAATGCTTTTTTTTTTAATCAGGATTCAGCAAAGTTGAATCTGCCGCTTCCCAGAAATCTTTTCCCGGTACTTGAATATCTTTCCACAATACATAGTCAGAAGCAGCACAGAGATAATTCCTGTAGTCCTAAAACTAGTCAAGAGTGTAAACAGTTAAACTTGTGTTTCCTGTACCTAGAAAGAATGGGTTTAAGAACGGCAAAGGGCTTTGTGTTTGCTTTTTGCTCCATCGCTTCCTCTGTGGATTATTGATGACCTTGAGCTTGCATCCAGAAATAGGAAACACTTCATACAGGAAAATACATAAAACATCAGAAAAAAACTGTTTGCCCTGTGGAATGAAAGATGCAAAACTTGTGGTAAATCCAACATGAACCTCATTAAAATAGTGCAAATCCTTGCCACACTCCACATGCACACATATCAGCTCAGTCCAATATCTACAAGGTGATGTGTCGTGAGGTAGATCAACAGATTACATCAACAATGCAGATCTGTCCCCACTCTATTTAATCTTTAGCATTAGACCAGAATTTGCATGGTTTTAAAAATAGAAATCAGGCCATGAATTTTTCTTCATAGATTACTGGTATGAATAAATGGGAAAGGGATCTTCAGACAAAACTAAAAGTCCATATGGAAGCAAAGAGTTGAAGAAGTCTACCTTTTGCATAAGAGGGCTGTAGCTACAATTTTTTACTAGCTTTTACTTTTCAGTGTACTTATTTCTGAAAAAAAATTAAATACCATGAATGGATGAAAGCAAATAAATAAATGAACAAAAACATTTCACAGTGACAGAAGAAGGAAAGTCAAGGAAGAATAGGAAAGTACAGACATGTCATAAACAGACCATGTATAAAGGTCAACAAGCAACCTAAATGACACCACCATCCTTTTTTTCAAGTATAAAGCTGATGCATTCAAGTTCACAAAAAGCAGGTCAAAAGGATGTCTCATGTAATTACACCCCATGTAACTGCATTTTGTTTTGCACAATGAGAACACTGAGCACAGGACTGGGCACAGCTACTGCTCTGCTTTCTGAGTGGGTTCCTCTATTCGTTTGGTTTCTCGCCCCTCAAGTTGCTTAATTGGGAGCAGTGTCAAGCTTGGATTGCTTATGTTTACACAACTGAACCCTGTGTGTCCTTGTGTTTATACAACTGAACTTTGTCTGGACTGACTGTTTTTCAAGTGAAATGTGTAAGAAAGATAAAGCATAATTTCACAGCCTTTGTAACTGTTTTAAATGAATAGTTTGCTTTGTTGTTGAATTTCTCCTGTCCTTCAGGGGACCTACCTGAGGCTGCTTTCCACAACTGCCCTTGTACTATGGCCCTGGTGCATAAAATGCCCTCTGTTTGGTCAGGAACCAGGCAAGTGTCTGTTTCTTGAGAAGAAAAATGATTTTCTTTTAATCTTCACTCTCTTTGAGTGCTCATGATCCACATCCTTGGTCTAACATCAGTGGCTACACTGTAGTTCATACCCCTGGAGGCAGGAGATGCCCTGAGGAAGCACTGCACATGGATATGGTCCTAATTACTATTACTTATGGAGTGAGACAGACACTTCAGTGCTGTGTGTTGCTGGTGCAAGAGGGACTGAGGGAGACCATGGACTGTTTATGGAGCCATAGAGTAGTTTGAGTTGAAAGGGACCTTTAAGGGCCCTCTGGTCCAACCCCCCTGCAATGAGTGGGGACGTCTTCAACTAGACTAGGGTGCTCAGAACCTCGTCAAGAACATCTCCAAGGATGAGGCATCTTCCACCTCTCTGGGCAACCTGTTCCAGTGTTTTACCACCTTCATTGCAGAAAAACTTCTTTTATCTAATCTAAATTGACCCTCCTTCAGTTTAAAACCATTACCCCTTGACCTGGTGTGCTGCTAAGTAATCTGCAAGCTGGGTAGAGCGGGGCTTTGGCGTTGGTGAGAGGCCACCATGGGGTGCCATAGCCCAGCGTGTCATGAGGCCAGTGTCACAGATCCTTAGGGCTGCTGTGGCTGTCCTCAGGGGCTGAAGTCCAGTGGCTCGGTCCCTCTGAGCTTCCTGTGCCAGCACAATAATATTTCTTTCTCTTGGTAGGTGCCAGAAGGAAAATATATTCATGCTTATGAGGGGTCACATGCTGCTGCTGCATGGGATGTGATTACTCTAGCTATTAATTACAGTTATTAGTTTGGATATTTTCCAGTGTGCTGAGGGAGGTTGTCTTTCCACAGAGCAAGAAATATTAGCAGCATACTTTTAAATTCAGTCAGTGTATTTTCTTCCCTTCCTGAGTGTAATCTGGGTTTCACGAGAAATAAGAAAAAGAAGGTGAAAGGGGCTGAATTTTTACAGAGCTTTGGAAAGGAACTTTTTAAACAGCCTCCAACAAACTGAGGAAGTAGATAACATTTGACCTTTCTAGTCACGTAGTTTCGGAGAACATGAGGAGAGGATGAGAGAAGACAGGAAGGAGGGGACCTGGAGGGAAACCCAGAACAAACACAGGAGGAGCACACATGCTATGTGTCTTTCTTGCCCTTCATTACTTACTATTTATTTTTGAGAGGCAGAAGGTGAAGCTGGGACTAATGAGGGCTTTTCAGGCTCAGCTAAGGCCTATAAACTAGCTGCTGAGACAACAAGCTTTGCAGGTATCTCTAAGGTCATTTCACATGCAAACTCACATTGGCAGAGACGCTGAACAAGTGCTTAAAATGTGGTGCTCAGGTCCAAGCATAGACAAAGTTCCACAAGCAGCAGGAACACATATCCTTAATTTAACTGCACAGTGCTGTGATTCTACAGGTGGCTGTAAAGCACAGAAAGGGAGGTTTGTCCTGGGTTAGTCTGTGAGTTGATGCAGTTCTGCCTGATCTGGAGATTTGTCTCACTGAAAGCAAATATGTCCATAAAGCAACTATCAAATGTGTCACAAAAAACCATCATCTCTAGCTGCTGGAGATAACTCTTATAGTCATGCTGCAGTCATTAAACTACAATCTCCAAAAAGGACATGGGTCATCATACAGATAGAGTAAAAATGATCTCTGCATATTCTTAGAGAATAGTTCTGCAATTTTTCTTGTACCCAATACAGCCAATTTTCCATGAAGTCAGAAGAAATATAACTCAAATTTGGAAATAGTGGCAGGGAAGAATAAGAAAACTCTGGCAGAACTCTGATTTTAATGTCAGGTGCCAGTGGGACTCATTTAATGTTCATATCTAAATTTCAATACTTTAGAAAATTAATAATATCTGCTAAGAGTCAAATGTTTGTGGTATTGTACCTGCTTGTAGCATGTAACTGTTTGATGAATAGAACAACTTAGTACTCGAGACCATTAACAAAAGAACTTCAAAGATAATTTTCCAGTATGCTTCTTTTTAGGACTCTCCCCCATGGGTATGGACGAATCTGCTCCCCCCTGCTGCCATGTAACATTTTTGGTACTTCCCACCTTCTGTAGTGACACACCTACAGTTTGTAAGGGAAGAAGCATTCCCTTGACTCAGAGATTAACCATACCTGAGAGGATAGTAGTTAAGTAATTTATTAAATACAGAGAGAGATTAATCTGTTTTTATGAAGAAGCAATAATATATAGTTTTGAAAGTAAACAAAGCATTTGAAGCACTTAAATTGAATATTCTATTTTTCCAAACTTCTCTGTTTTATCTGGATGTGAAAATGCCATAACAACACGAGTGAGTTATTTGGCCACAAATCTATCAGAACTAGAAGAGATGTGGTCCCAAAATGCCATGTTTTGGCAGTGCAAGACAGGCATGGTGACTTCATAATAGCTAAAAAACTGCTTCAGTTTCCTCTTGCCACCTGAATTTCTGTAACTGTCTGTTTTGAGATCAGTTTTGTTTTTTTTCTGTTAAGGAATATTTACCCCCAGAGGTCAGAAAGCAAGCTCTGCTTGTGAGCTGCCTGGACATTGAAGTCAGGGTATATCATACGCATTTTCTCTCCCTGATTACAGCAATACAAATGTTCTTTCAGTGCAACAGAACCTTTTCATGACTGAAATCATCATAGTGGAATGTACTAGAAAGTCATTTTCTGTCACATACCCTACTCAGGAGCTGAGTAATTTACCCAAAAAGACCCACTAATAGCAGTATGCAGTGACTTCCAAGAGCAAAAATGCTCAGGTAATTCTCCAGTGAGATATCAAATGCCATTATTTTCCCTTAATGTTACTGGCAGGCTGGGAGGGAGAATAAGGGAATACTTAATTAAGAACAAATAGATGTTCTGATCTCCACCTCTGCTCACCATTCCCCTCCTACCTCCTTTAATATGATTCAGCTGAGATAATAATACAAGCAGCTATAAAGCAAAGAGCAGCTGCCCCTTGTCTTTTGCTCTAACAGCCAGCCTGTACTCCTTGGCACTTGCTAATGTTACTTACATTTACAGTAGAAGAATAATAGCATTCCTTCATTACCTCTAAGTGATGATCTGGATAATCCCTTGGGCACAAACTGGACACCCTGTGTCCCAGCATGCAGTCTCAAAAGGAGACAAGACAAATGACTGACAGAAAGTCAGCTGTCCTCTCCCTACACCTTCTGATCACCTCACTGCTTCTGTCAGTTGTTCTGTTCTTAGGAGTTGAATGAGGGATTGTTGGAGGGGGTTTTAGCCAAAGTATTAATAACTTTCCATCCCTTTGCATGGCAGGAGCCCACTTAAATGACAATAAAACATCACCAAAAAGGAAAAGTACGTCCCTTTAATGATCCAAGTCCCTAAATGAAAATGGCATAGAGCCTTGTTCATAACTCTTACTAAGTATTTAATCTCTTCTCCTTCAAACATCACTCAAATGATGTTTGGCTCTGCTGAGGATGCCTTTTCCACAATAAGGTATCTGTGAGGGTCTTTCTATTGAGAGAAAATAGAGCAGTCAATACTGCTAATGGTGCTGCAGAGAGACATTGGGGTGTTTTATCTAGAAGATGCTACTGAAAATGGTATAGCTACTGACACCTACTGTGACAAATGGAATTTAATATTGGCTCAAGATGAAAAGTTATAATAGAGTGAAAAGAAATTGCCTGAACACAGGCTGATGGTACAATATCATTTATGATACCCTGACATTTTTGACTGGAGGTGATTGATTAACTGGTATAGGTATGTCTGCAAATTTATATGCATAATGCAACGCAGGCAAAAAACATTGCTATGGTTTGTGCATTTTTCTAGCTGTCCTGCTTCTGTTTAGTGTTTTTCCTTTCAGTTTGGTTCAACAAAGCCCCAGAAACTGTAATTTAGAGACACTCTTACAGGAAACTCTACTGAAAGCTGTGTGAGATTGTTGAGTATTTTGATTAGAGGTGGAACATTTATGCAGATTTTAATGGCAGACGTCCTTCTGCACCACTTGGAATCATTGGCAAAATTCCCACCATTTTTAATGATAGGGGTTCAAACCTCAGGGCAGTGAGCATTGTAGGGAAAATATTCTCTTGGTTGTTGGCATCTGATGTAGTTGCAGCCACTGGGAAAAACATCCAGTCACTGAGCATCTGGAGATGTAACTAAACAATATAATTAAGAGAAACATATCTAGAACCAGATCTTGAGTTGAATATATATTGGGTACAATAACAAGAGATAAGTGAGTATTTTTACTAAGTTATTTACTAGATCAACAAATTTAGTGTTTTCTTAATTTTGTGGAATACTGAGAAACAAATAAGTTTTCTCAAATTTACTTGATAGATCGCATTTCCTCACTGTGTATTTCAAGGGTATCTTTTTGATTCTTGACTTATCTGATTTAGACTATGATTTCTTATGTAAACCCCAGAAATATTTAGCTTTTATAGCACTTTTCTATTTTAAAAAGTTGCATGATTTTTTTTTATAGTCTTGAATAGCTTGAAAAGCATCTGCTACTTTGTAACCTTAGGGCAAAAAGAACATCCCCATTTAAATAAGGGAGGAAAATAAACATGATAAAGATACCAGAGAAAATGTTTTGTGTTTCTCTTGTCTCTGGGCCACAAGCCAATTTGGAAACATTTACGCAGCAGCAACTACAAAAAACAATCCTAGTGCACAATAGGAAAGATATAGGCTGATTCCTACTATTGCTATTTCCTTTAAAGTATTTGGCATTTGCTCTGTATCAGTAGATGACTAAGTGAAGAATTAACCTGGAGGATTGGATAACCCCTATTGATAACCCCCGTGGAGAACAGATAACCCCAGTAATTGAACACACATAAAGCACACACCAAACGGCACACATGGTTTGAGTAAAACTGATCTGAAGTGCAGAGTCAGACATTGCTAACCTTGGAGTACACAGAATCTCTTTCCTGAGCTACATTTGTGATATACTGTTCTGTCAATTTTCTTCTTTTTTCTCTCTCTTTGCCCCTACTTCCTATTTTTTCTCTCTTAATTCCTTCTATTCAGGAAGGAACCCTCCATCTGCTCTTGCTCTCTCTTGCATCAATAGTTTTCATCTCAGCAGCTACCGTTTGTAATCTGCAATACCAGGAACATTCACACACCAAAGTGGAAGCAGTCCCCCGAGCACGGGGAATTCTGACTCAGGCCCTCTCCAGCAAGGGGCAAGTTCTCCATATCGAGTCCCCCCCACCTCATCCTCACATTTACAAAAGTTGACCAGACACCCGAACACTCACATTCAGAGAACTTCCACCTTCCACAGCAGGCGAGCAATAATCGAAATACAGCCCTGGCTGAGCTGTTTTGCAGTGTGTAGTGCTATTAAATCCCTGCCTGCTAGAAGAGGCCTGTAAGCTACTGAGAGTGTTGAGCCTTGCAGGCAATCTCCACTGCTTCTCTCTCTGTAAACATCAAAGCTACTTGAGCTAATTGATTACAGGCTGAGGGATTTGAGTGATTCAAGATATATGTACCCAACACAAAGAGTCTCCCAGTGAGAGAAATGAAACTTTTGACTCTGTATTTGAGCTAGCTATTTGAAGAAAAACATTGCCACGTTCAGGATGCCAGCATTTCTTTGGTGTTACTGGAAAAATTTTAAATTTTCCCTTGAGATATTATTTAGCATCTTCTGACCAGAAGTCTTCACACCCAGAATGCCTCTGACCAGACGTGTCATCAGATAGTCCAGCTCATGCCACCTCTGCTGTCTTGAAAACAGACAGTAGGTGTGGGGCTCTTTTTGGCACAGTGAGGAGAAAGGACTGAAGGTGGCAACTTCATTCAAAACCCATCAACTTTGCAGCTGCTGAGGACAGGATGAAGCATTCAGTGTCACCATATGGAATACAGACTGAAAGAAATCAAAAGAAACCGTATTCCTCACGGGAAGTGTAGCAAAACATTCTCTTCAAAATTCAGAGGTGAGGAAATGTCCAGAAATGTGTAAAGTTTGTACTCATCCCCTGAGTTACATTAATATACTCAAAAATTCTTCTATGGCCTTGCATTAAGTTTGCATTCTCAGTGATGATTTCATCCATTTCACTTGTAAATTTAGCCTAAAAAGTATGTTTATGAATTTTGTCCTTCACATTTCTAACCCTAAACAAATGCTAACATGAACAAAAAAGGGAAATTATTTCAGGTAAAAAATAAACAAAACCAAACAAATCAAACCAACAAATAAACAAACAAAAAACCCAAAACAAAAATACCAAACCAATCTAAACAATTCTTCTCAAGGAGAAATTTTTTAATGCTCCTTTCTCTAAGATGATCCCAGAATTCAGTATCATGTCACACAATGGACAGCAAGGGTATGGGGCAGTCTTGTGTTTTGAAAACAGGGCTGTGGAGAGGAAATTCTTGAGAATATATTGTCATCAAACAGGAAGCAGGATGCAAATACCATTGCAAAAATAATATATGGGAGAACTTCAGAGTTTGGGATAACACTCCTAGTCCCTGTTAACAGGCTTCTTGTTACAAACATTTGAAAGGTTTTAATGAGTGAATCAATGCAGGATTCTCTATTGCCTTTCACTGTATTGATATCCAGTCATGCTTGGAGGCTCCAAACAAGATCTAGACCTGCTGTGTTGGACAGTAGGTACAATCAGCAAGATAAGTGGTCCCTATCTCTGCCTTTATACATAAGAGAAACAGAGTTAATAGTGTTTTACAGGCAGTTATCTGAAACACAGATGATATAAGTCATTTAAACAGAACAGGAAAGAGCTGAGATCCAAATCCATGTCTCAAGAGCTCCACTCCCTGCATCACCCGTGAGTCTGTTTGCCTCTTCAGCATCTCATTGTACAACAGATGGAGGCAGTTGATATCAATAATTTTTTAGCATCATATAAATATAGATTGCATTGCTGAGAACTGGTCTGAAGAAGAATGGGAACAGACCCTAATGTTCAATAAGATACTGTCCAATTATCATGCCAAAGAAACTAAACTGCACTGCTGCTTTAAGTTTGACTTGTCAAATTAAATCACAAATGTCACTGCATACAAATGATCACGGGCAGAAGAATGAGTCACATTGTAACAGACAAGAGCTATATGAAATCTGTGAATTTGCAAGCAGACACATCAGTTAGCTCTGAATTATTGGCACCAATCTCCAATACATCTACTCAAATGAAAAAGTATTATCAACCTTTGGTGCAGCAAATGCAAATAAAATATGATGATTCAACTGCAAATTCAAGTATCTGACCATCACGGGTTTAAGATAAGTAAATTTCTTTTAGGCGTTTCATGAGTGTATTAGCTTGGTATTGGAAATCAAATATTTTTAGAAGTTGCAATACTAGCTGACATCATAAAATTGTCAATTATTATACTATCATTTGCAATTGAATGCTACATGATGGAGGTGCTGAGTTAAAAATGCATCAAAATATTATCATTCATAAATATATATACTGCCTCAAAGTTCCAAGGAGACAGTCAATCACTGGCAGATGCACAAACAGAAAGTAGAGCGTTACAACCTGAAGCTCAGATAAAAATTTGGTTAACAGAATTATTTCACCTTTCAGCAGAACTCTCTGCTACATTGGTCTGTCTTTAGCTCCTGACGCTGCACAGTCTAGAGCTGGAGTAATATGTTACTTATGGCTCAGACATGCCAGTCCTGGAGGATTCTGTAAGCACAGAGCGTTGCACAATGAATGGCAGTACGTGACTGTGCCACTATATATTTAAATTTCAGTGCAGATTTGAATGACGTTTCCATTAAATTTTGGTGAGTCATTTTCTAATTGGTTCAACACTCTGCCTGGTGACATGACCTTGCATCTTTCCAGAATTTATTAGCCTCAGGCATGTTAAGAAATGGTAACTTCTGATGTCCTTTTCTAGTGTTTATCTGTATCTCTTCCCTTCAGACTAATGAAAGAGGCCAGCAATTTGTACAGTCTTTTATTCTTTCATATATATCTTCAGAGATTTTGAGTGGTCAGGAAAAAAAGCCGATGAAAGTATTGTTGGGAAACCAGCTATTTTTCACCTGATTTCAGAGAGAGGTTTGGCTGGAAAACTGCAATGATGGCCTATTCTAAGTAAACATATAATTTTATTTATCTCTGGCATTTTTTGCAAACCTGCAATTTTATTCATCTTTGGTGTTATAGGCAGTAGTCTGAAAATGAACATTCCTTCACCAGCAGTTTCAGGAGAGATGTTATTAGAATCAGCAAGGGCTGTGGAAATGCTATTTGCTTGTACTCGGTTCTGAGAAATGAATCAGAAGCAGAGAAGGTGCACATTCCTAATGTGTTAGATGAAACTGAGTCACCTTCTTTTGAGAAGGGTTGCTGCATATGTGGTATGTGCTGAGAATTCTCATGCAGGAACTAAATTAATCCTTTAGCAGGAATGTACCCTTTCACAATTACTGAGCAGTTATAAATGAAGTAGCCAAGGGATTAAGGTATTATTCATTTCAGCTACCTAAGAGTACAAAGAAAGAAACCTCATCTCTCAGATAAGCACTTCCATCCTATGATTGCCTAAAAGATCACAGATGCTAGAATGTGTCCAAAACCCTGTTCTGAGGAAAAAGCCTATGTAATATATACCAGCAAAAAAAAATCATTATTTTGCCAGATAGTTTTGTTAATGTCATTAGTGCTTTTCCTGTTAGTGATGTGGTGGTAGGCACTCAAAAAAGTTAGAAATAGGGATGATTAGAGTGAACTTAAAAATTCAGTGTTGTTTCTCCTTGTGTGTGGTTGATAATGTGGTATTTGTGTTGCAAAATCAAATTCTGCCTTCATTATAAGGCTGTTAATCCACAATAATTCTACAGAGGAAGAGTAATAGATTTCATGGTCAGAAATGATCTTTATTATTGTCTAAAATGGCCTCTTACAAAATACTTACTCTTTTCCAAAGTTTCTTTTACAAAGCCCATATTTTTTACTGGAGAAGCAGCAAATCATCAGAAAGACCTCCAGATTCAATTTAAAGATTCCACATCAAAGAGAAATTGCCATATTCCTATGTAAGTTATTGTGGTACTTAAGTATCCTCTATCTTAGATGTAACCATGCAATTTGCTATGAAAAAATAGCAAATGCCATTTGGAATGGGCTAAGAAACAGGGAAAAACTTAACTGTTCCAGGCACCCAGGCTGGATCAGCAGTCTGTACTCTGTATTTCTTGTGCAGGTACATCCTACAAGAGAATGCGTAAAACCTGTTTTATAGGCTCATGATTCTAGTGTTTCACAGTTATGCTAAAAATAGAAGCTCTATTTCAAAAATTGTCATTTGTATTCCTTGCAGAAAAGATTAGAAAACAGAAAGAGAGGATGGCTACTGTGCTACTATTTGGGTTTACAAACAGCACATGGAAACACTGAGACGGCATATCGAGAATTCCTATTAATTTTAACCTGTGGGCATTTGAGTCTCCCTCTTCTCCTCAGAGTGAAGCAAAACTCTCAAAATGCCACTTTTTGGTAAGCCTGCAGGTAAAGCAAGAGTAAAATATGACCTGTGTGGGCTATCTGTGGTAGTTATTATCCCCATCGTTCTTTCTCTAGGACCTCTTGCACTCCTTCTCATCTTCTAACTTCTCCCATGTGAAGGGGAATTTGTTCCCAGTCTTGTCCTACAGAGCATTTTACCTCCTGAGTAATCAATCAACAAGGAAACATTTCCTGCTGCCCTTTAAAGTGTCATATTGGGGACAAAGAATAGTCAGGCAGCCAAGTATTTAGATATTGGCCTGCTGGTGGCGATTTCAAACCGCTGGAAGTGAAGGGATGGCCGTGCATAGAAATAGTGTCGTCATAACGGGTAGAAAGTGACAGAAAGTAACCTCACTGTCCCCAAAACCTGAGGGTGCTCTGGCATAAAGCCATCTAGTGTACAGCCTGGTTTTAGCCCACCATCATTTGTTGCCCTTGAGCCCTGGCTGGAGCAGGCCTAAGAATCCTTTCAACAGCACCAAAATGAAGCCATTTCTGGTGGGGAACCTGCCCATCATTCTGTACCAGGAAAACTGGCTTTCTCTGTTTTGTCTGTTGTCCTAGAAGCTATTGTTTAAAATCAGCTGCTTCCACTGACAGAAAAAGGTTACTTTCCTTTATTTATTTATTTATTTATTTATCTATCTATCCATATAATACTAGTAGGAGTAAGACCAGAGTCAAGATGGCATAATACATCACTGCTGATGTTTCAAGATGGTGTTGCTTTCCATCCAAATGTCATAGACGCAGTACAAGTCTGCAAACAGTTTGTTATGTTAGAGAATAAAACGCTGCCTTTCAATACTTGTATGTGTTAGTATATATGATGAAAAGTGGTGCGCTTGTAGAAGTCAGTGAACAAATGTATCAGAAACAGCACCAAGGAAGTGGCAACATTTTGGCAAAAACATGATTGTAGTTCGAACTCTAATTCCATAGTAGGGTCTCCACCTCTGTGGAGAACTAATGTCCTTCTCAAATGGCACCAAACACTGGTTAGTCTTCAATTGTCACAATGAATTTCAGGCAAAAGGCCTTTAATGCGCCTGTCTCAAACATAGGTAAACTAAGGAACAGAAACACTTGTCCTGCTTTTTTTCTGGCTTTGCTGATGCAAATTAAATTGCCACATGCTTAGGTCACATGCATTGTTGAAGAATATCCAAGGGAATGATGTAGCAAGGATGGACATAAACTGTGTTACAGCATAATGTAATGGCACTTTTACATATATATACATATATATTCTCAATTTTAGCTTAAACAAACCAGAAAAGGTTCCTTTAGAAATCTGGAAAGAGGGTCGAGAAGGCGTGGAGAAATTCATTCTAGCCTCAGAATTCTTAAGCAGGGTACGGAAGTTTATCATCAAGACAGGAAATTAATAATTTTGAGGCTGTGTCAGCCTTGTTTCACAATGTAGTTAGGACTGAAGGACGTAGCTGTAGCTGCTCCTCGGTAGCACATATGTTCTCATTTAGCTGTCCTTCCAGCAATGCAGCCACTGCCCTTCTCCCAGGTCTGGATTAGCTTCGTGACTAATCGTGGTAAAGTTTAGGATGACGTGCAATGGGCTGCTCATCCGATAAGCCAAGGGGACACATCACCAACATTGAATGACGCTGATTTCCGAAGGAATTCGTACTTTGGAATTTCTCATCCCCTCCCACAAATCCTCTGCTGAGAAGGCAAGATCAGGACATGTGCTTTAAGGCGTGGGGGGGTGGCCTTATGTCAGACACAACAACGGATGCAGTGCCCAGAAGTGTAGGAGTTGGGCTGATTTATGGCTGTGCTAGGGGAGAGAGTTTTCCAAAAGGCCTCTTGCCATTTCCTTCTAACGCAAGGGCTCTGCAGACCGGCCTTGCAGCAGCAGAGAGGTCAGCAGAACAGGATTACATAAGGCTGCTTGCTATGCAGAAAAACGCAGATGGCCTAAAAGTGTTTCATTTTTTTAAATGAAGTCACATGCAATGAGAGCTACAGTTTGAGGAAGAAGAGGAGTCTCTGAAGAGCAAGTACAGAAAAAGTTGTTTCCTTCTTGTTTTAATTGAAAATAAGTCTGAAATCTCTCCAGGAAATAAGTTTTGAAGAAGAGTTGGCTCACTCACAGTCCAAGCAATTTAGAGTCACCTCCCATAACTTGTATTTTATCTCCAGGCACTTTGGAGGCGTATTTGGACACTTGCACCGATAGTTATCTAGAAGAAACTAGTTCCAGGTTCAGATGGAATCATCTGGTAGGATTGAATTTCACATGGTGCAGCAAAACAGAGGGTCAATAATTCTTTGGTCCTAGTAGAGACACACTCACCATTATTTGGCGTAAAATGCACTGCTGCTTCTCCTTTATACCCCCAATTTTATTCTATCACACCTTAATCCAGAATTTTGTGTTTATTAGATGGCAACAAAAGGTCAAGTCAGTACTGAAATTATTACCAGTGCTGTACAGATTTTGAAAAATATATTTTAGGTCTCATAGATCTTTTTTAATTTTTATTGCATGTTTTAATTTTTTGATGTTTGTTACACTCTCACTTAACTTCTTTTCATCTCTTATGGTTAAAAAGAGACATGATATCCTGATTTACAAAAGCTTTTTTTCTCCTTTTACTTTCATTCATTATTGCGTATAATATTCCTTTTCTTTAAAAATACATTGCAACAAAATCAGACAAAGGTGAAAGAAAAGTTACTATAGAGCTCTAGTCATATCTGTCAAGGTGGAAATCAGTTTCAGACACAGATGTGAAAGCAATAGCATTTCAACAAGTTAATTTATAAATTTAGGGAATTACTATGCTAGATAATGTATGTTTAAACAAACTCAGTGTTCCTGATAAGTAGAATTGAATTCTTCTCTTTAGTGTGACCATAGCGCCATTTACACAGTACTTCCCTTTCTTTGTGCCAAAGATGTTTTGTTCCTTGCCTTGCCTTTCAGCAGACACAGCACACAGGGTACTTGGAATTTTCCTAGGCATCATCCCAAGCCTAAGGCAGCGTGCAGGAACTCTCAGTCCTGACAGATTTTTTTGTTGCCTGCTTTGAAACACATCAGAGGAGGGAGACTCCATAGTTTGCTTGGGTGAACCATTCTCCTGTTATCCTACCTGTAAGTATTAGTAAGATTTTCAGACTGTCTATCCTACATCCGCCTTACTGCAACTTAGTTGGTTCTTCTTTGATTCACCAGGGACACGGAGAACAGGTTACTTTCTTCCTCTTTGAAGCAAGCTGAACACAGGCTCAAAACTAAGTGAGAGAGCAGATACAAAAGTATGGTAACAGTGTCGACAAGGAGAAAAATAGTGAATCATCTGTAGAACATCTAAAGTTTCTGTGTAGTAATGTGTACATAAGATGAAGGGAGTTTGGGAATAAGGTAGAGGATCAGGGTGTCCTCTGCGTTATCAACATGGTGTCTGAATCCTGTCTGGGAGGTGGTCTGAGTTGCCACTCGGGAATTTTTCTTTAGAAAGATTGAGCCTGTCAAGGAAGGTGTACAGTTGGAAGTTTTCTTTTAGTTTTCTCTTCTCTACATCAAACCCACCCAATTCATCAAATATTTCTTTGCAGTTCTTGTCTTTTGAACCTTTTCTCGTTTGTTTGGAGTTTGGTTTTCTGTTCTCCGGAGGACTCTCTTCAGGTGGGAAAAGATACTGAACAGACAATGGAGAAATTGTCTTAGAATTAGTCAGAAAACTGGTCTCTGAGCCCTAAATGGATGCTTCTTTTTAACTGGGTGTCTTCATTTGCCACATGAAAATGCTGCAGCTGGACCCCTAAAGTATGTCCAGGCCAGGTCGGCCTCAGCATTTTTCCATTGCGGCTACCAAAAGGGCCCATTAGCACAGCTATGATGTGGTACACCTGCTCAACAGGAACAGACTTGAGCTCACATCTCCAGTTTAATGAGGCATTCGAACAGACATTCTGTAGCCTTTAAATATCCCCTTCCATTCAATGGAACCATTTAAAGTGCATGCCTGAGGAAGCAAAAAAGGGTTCCCAAAGTAATTAAGAAGAGTTTGTAGTCCCTCAGTCATCCACAAACTACTTTATTAGTTTAAAAAGGGAAGTGTCTAATGGTGTCTCAGAGAAATGAGAATGCTGTGCCTGGTTGCATGAAGGAAAGCATCACCTAACCAGGAGCCCAGACAGGGACATATCAGGTGGTAACAGAAGGATGTGCCATGCTTTGAAGCATTAGGCTCTGCTAAACGTCATCTTTCCAGCTGAAGTTTAGCATCACAGCCTCCCTCTGTAGTGGGACCCCTTATGCCCCAGAGAGCACAGCTAGGGAGGGAATAATAAATCAAGGTGACCAGCTGTGCCTGCCAGGAAAGGTCAGGCAGCAGGAGAGGGGCCAGCGGCCGGAAGAGGGGCAGTGATGCAAATGCAGGCTTTGTTGTATGGAAGGAGCCCAAGGTAGAGTTGGCTTTGTGAGTTGTGAGAGGCAGTACAGGAGGCATGGAGGGTGAGACCTCTTCAAGGGAGAAGATGAAGGAGAAAAGATGGTGTGCTCATGCAGTATTGAGTGATTAAGGTGATGAGATCTGTGAGAGAACCCAAATTACTGTGCAACAGGAAATACTGTTTAACAAAGGAAAAAGCAAGGTGTTAAACAGTAAGCGATGCAGTCACTTAAGTAGAATCTGTGTGGTGTTTACAGAGACACAACAGGAAATGGTCTACAACACCTGGCAAGCAGTATGTTTGACCTCTCACATTGTGCAAAAGGAATTGAGCTTACTGAAAATAGAAGGACTTGTTCCTGGGGCCTCATTGGACGTATGCACAAGGATTTCTTGGCGGATTTTGGAGAGAGGGTGGAGAGAATAAGGGTTTGTTGCGGAATTGAAGACTTTATAGTAGGCTAATAAATTCTGTAAATGATTCATTTCTGCAGTCAAGCAGCACTTGGAAACAAGCCGGGACGCCTCTGATCTCCAGTTGCTAATGAAATTGTATTGTACTATTGCTTTGCTATTAGGGGGAAAA